>APFE030912281.1:0-260664 GCA_000404065.3 Pinus taeda | reverse complement strand
TTGGCGATTTTTTGGGTAAAATAATTTCATTCTATAAAATTTTGGCGAACCATTTTTACAAAAAAATGGAAATTAGCGAATCTCTATTTGGGAAAAGTATAGAAAATAAGCCCATGGGCGAATATTAGCCCCTAAAATTTTCCTTGTAAGACATTGCTGCCGAGGGGATAGACACCTGCAGGAAACAGGGCGATGTTTGTGGTATTAAAGGTAATTGCATACTAAGATTTACTCGGTTATCCTTCTGTTTACCTGAAATTCATAACTTTAATTCTTGGATAATGGTTTTAAGACGATTTGAACATGATGCATTGAGTTCTATTTTTCACAAATCAAGAATCTTTAATGATGTGGTACCCTTAGTGAAGATAATTCTTTGTACTAATTAAGGAGAAATTCAGTTTTGCATCTAGATGACAACAAAATTTAGAAAGTTCAATAAAGAGGTTGCTGATTGATCCACGAAAGTGTCATAATGCTCAATTTTTATTTCCCTTTTTTGGTATCATAACTCACTTTAGTTTTCATGGTAATTAGAGTGGTGAATTACTCAATGATGAATACTGACAAGGTGTTGATTGAAAGCCATGTGTATTGATTGTGGTTGCCTCTAAATACGTGCTACACAATCTAGGTATAAGGTTGTTATAGTAGGAGTAGGAATCTTGTGACAATCTTCTTGAAATTCCAACTTTTCAGCAAAAACTTGATTTTTATCATAGGACTCTGGGTAGAAAAAAATTAGGGAGTTCATTTGGAAGAAGACAACAGGTATGTGCAATACTCTTTCTCCATAATGTCTACTTTCTGTACCTAATCTTGTTTTATAAGAGTTGTAACATGGTTTTAGTGGGAATTGTAATAGTTATGTTGAAGGAATCTTCATATTAACTTGCTAAAATTCTTGTTCACACTCTTATCAAAAGCATAGTTTGATCTTTAGACATTTCCCTTGCCTTCTTTCATGATTTTTATAATTTAATGGTTTGGCTTGCACAAGGACGTGCAAGAAGATCAACATGGGGGGATGTTGAGCTGCCTTCTTGTACAGATTTTTATGATTTTTATCAAATAATTCTATGCTTGTGACTAGTTCTTTTAATCATTACTATCTTATTAAGATGTTAGTTAGAGCCATTCAGAGGAAATGGCTATTAGTTTATAAATTATTCTTGTTAATTAATTTGAAAGAATATTTTGTGTAAATTTCAATAATAATATGCATTCTTGGTGGCAGATGAATAAGTCATGTACTAGCATTTTTCGTACCAACAGTGTAGGAATGCTTCCTGAAACACGTTTGAGTATGGATTCATATCATGAACATAAGCAACATCTTGAATTCAATGACAAAGATTGAGAACTACATTTTTCACCTTTTATTGAGTCTCAAGATGATATTGTGCGCAAAGATTGTCGAAAAACACCCATGCAATATAATTTTTATGATAATGGCCATCATTGGTGGATTGCTATAATTGTCGTCTAGGAATCTTGAAAATAAGTTGTACCTAATATTATTGTATCAATGACTGATCCTAAAGTAACAATTGCCAAGAAATGCACTATTTTCCCCATTGAATTTTCCACTAGCACTACTCGTATGTCACTATGGTATGAGGAATTATTGTGAAAGGTTGATGTAGAGAAGACATATTTACGTTTTTGTTTTGGGATAATTTCTCCATTAAAGATCTATACTCTATAGGCAGAGAATGCTATAGATCTAATGGATTGGATTGATAAAATAATTGCAGTGATTGCATCACTTTTGAATTCTCACTTTCCTGAATAGGTGGGTTATAACCAAAACGTTTCTCAAAATATGATGGGTACCAGACATCAAGGCACACCATCTGAAACAAATTCAATGAGTGGCTCTTCGAGCTTTGAGCACTTAATGCCCGAATAGTTTACATCAGCAAGGGGTTATGTTCCATCCAATTATGATAATTCTGTCAGAGCTATGCAGGGTTTCTTGGCAGTTGAACATCAGGAAAGGCCCCTTGAGATACTTTGAAAAGTTGCTGGCAATAATGTGTGTGCAGACTGTGGTTGTCATGATCCATATTGGGCCTCATTAAATCTGGGTATTTTGCTATGCATTGAATGTTCCGGTGTTCATAGAAATCTCGGTTAGATCTCTAATGTGGAATGGGAATCTTCAGTTATTAATTTGTTCTAGTCTCTTGGTAATACGTATGCAAATTCAATATGGGAGAAGCTTTTAGAAATTGGGCAGGACAGTGTTGATTTCAATAACAGCTTAGATTTGCATGAACCTAAGGCATATTTCATATCCATGAACAAACCAAGTGTGAGGGATGCTCTTTCAACTAAGGTGAAGTTTATCCACTTAAAGTATGTTGAAAAGTAGTTAGTATCAAAGGAAAACTTTGATGTGGAGTTACCACCATTGGAGCATCGTATGTGAGAAACATATTCCTGGATGGTCTAGTTAAGAGTCAACATCTTTAGAAAAATATTATTACTCCATCAACATTGGCAATCGATTTGCGATTTTGTTGTGTTTTTGCTAGGAGAGTTGCAACAAGTGTAGGATCCCAACCATATTCCAGGCCAGAAGAATTTTTTTTTTAAATGAATGTGATAAGGATGATGGCAGACTTGAAGCTTGCCAGGTATATGTTGCCTCTGTCAGCAATATGATTGGGTCAAATTACTTCCAGAAGCCAGATTCACACCAATTCAAAACCAATTTGAAATAAATATTCTCGATGTAATCTTAAACAATTTGTATTAATTCTAAATTTATACACCATGTAACAATCAATCCAGTTAATTAGGGGCAACACTGCTACTATAAAATGCAGAGTTGTGTACTGATAGAGAGATCACATAGGATTACTGGGATCGTAGAAGAACACTAGGCTACATGGAAATTAAACATGTACATTGTATTATTTGCAGAGTCCAAATTTCAATTGTGCCATGAGAGGAATCTGAGCCCAGTGGAATGGTCCGTGGAGGGGACCACTGGAGCCAACATTCAATAGAAAGATGATTTTGCAATTACTTTATATTTTTCAGGCTAATTCGAATTTCTGAGATGGGGTGTTGATTTGATTTTTATAGTGAGATCGAGCTAGTTGTTTGGGCCCATCATCCAGTTCGTTACCTAAATTTCTTAGGATTTATTTATTTCACTGCATTTTATTTCTTGTTAGTGTGATTTAATTCACTACATTTTATTACATACTTGTGTAAGTCATTTGACTGCGTTTTATTTCCGGAATTGTGTAGTGTGATTTAAAATATGCTCTACCATTTCATGATTTCTTAATTGCATAGGTTTGATAAATTTAATGAAAATTTCATTTAGGATTTATTTATGTTCTAGTAATTAGATTAAGGAGAGAGTAGACTTAACAAGTGCTTCTTTCTCATTTTCACTAATTGCCTTGTTCTCTTTATTATATAATAGAACATATTTTTAGTCTATAGGGATTCAAGATGGGGACAAAAATAGTATAAGAGTAATAAGGATTTAATTTGATTTGCCATTTATATTGTTTGGCACTTATAAGCAACTTAAATCATTACGTGGAATTTATCTTGGTGTTTTAAGAAAACAACATTTATTTAAATACCAAGATTAGTTTGAATACATTTTTAACATAAGTGTCCAACAACAAGAAGGTGTCCTCGCTCAATAATTTAAATTATGGATTGAATATTACCATACCCATATGATTCCTTACCAGCATCATTCGAAAGAAGAATTTTAAGTACATATTTTAAAATAGTTTGAAATTGAATTTGTTTCATGCTTTCATATTTGCAGTATAGTTGTAGTCTTTTAAGGATATTTGCATTGTTTATTTGTTGTAGTGTGCTTTCTTTGCAATGTATTTTCTTGAATGATTTCCTTTTCAATTTTTTTTTTAGGATTTTGATTTTACAAATTCCCGAGGTCATATTCTAGCATATATTGTGCTATGTATCTAAGTCTTATGACCCTGGATGGACAATTTAAATGTGTGTGTAAATCTAGCATTTATACATCCCAACAATTTCTGTAATGCGTAGAAGAATGACTGGGATGTGCGCGTTCCTACATTACAATGAGCTTACAGTCTACTTTTAAGAAGCTGACAAGGCAAATGTCGTTCAGATTAGTATATGGGGTCAAATTCGTAATGTCGATGGATTACATTGTGCCTAGTCTTCACATAGTAGCTCAAACGGATATGGAAGATCGTTAGGCCTTGGAGGAACGACTCACACAACTGATGGAGCTAGAAGAAGATCGATTTCTGGCAAGATTCCATCAACAAGTGCAGAAGGAACGCGAAAAAGCATTGCATCATTGCCACATCAAGCCTCACACTTTCAAGGTAAATGATCTTGTCTTGTTATATGATAGTAAATTCACTCAATTTCCGAGTAAATACCAGATGCATTGGTTAGGGCCATATATTCTCAAAGAGATTACAGATGGAGGCGTAGTTTAGCTCGTGAAGCTGAATGGGTAACCCTTCCCGGGAAGAGTGAATGGGAGTAGGTTGAAGTTGTATACAGGGGATCCGATACAATGACTATATGGCAACAGGATAGTCTTAGTGCTCCAAGTAGTTGCACGGGAGCGTGGGACTATAAACTACACTGCCCAGCTTGGAGCACAACATAGTGAGCAGGCTGTGTGGAGAATGACCAAGCTGCAACCTAGGAAGCTACGCTCAGGAAGTTGCTCCATGGGCAAAGGTACCATGCAGTGCAGCCGAAAAATGACTGTTGGAGTTACTATTCATGACTTGACGGCCAAAAGAAGGTTAAGTGGAGTGGGTGGCGAAATTTAATGCAAAATATTTGAATATTTGTCGCCAAAACAACATTTATTATCAAGAATTGGGGGGAATAGTCGGATTTGAATTCAAAACCCCTTATAAATTAGGTGTGCTAGTCCAACAGAGAACACTTTGCGCTGTAAGGGTTGTTAGTGAATTTCGTTGTCTATTGCCTATGAGCCAAGTATTTTGGGAAGATTTAGTTACAAGCCCCATGTTTTCTGATTTACTTGAGATAAACCAGAAGCTTATTCTTGAACAAATGTCTGCACCAAGTCCTGCTAAAACTGTGAGTACTGGCGATGTTGTCTCTGACATAGCCGCCCTGGAAGTTGTAAGTATGGAAGCTCCAACTCTTGTGCCTACTGCGCCGACGTCTCCTAGGCCGAAGCATACCCCTACCAGAGAAACCCAACCAACCAAGTCAAAGCACTCTGCGAAGTACAAGTAGAAGAAGTTAGTCTCGATCCATGTATCCCCAAGCAAGCATACTGAAACACAGGCCAAGCAGAAGAAACATAAGCAACTAGAGATAATAGTGGACCAGGAGGCGGAAACATTCCTAGGAACAAAGGATATTGATGCTGAAGGAATGGAACCCATGACAAGGCTACCTCAGTATACCCCTCTACGGAAGGGAAAAGCAAAGGTCACGAAGGACCCGGATTCTAAGAAGTTTACCATATCCACGCCCTTGCTACCTAAGTAGGTCCCTTTTGAAGGGACTCGGCTTACAAGGATCTCGTTGATAAAAGTGGAGGATTAGGACCTCGGAGACCAAGGTAAGTTTCCACATTTTGCGATGGAAAAATATATGCAGAGGGTCTATTATGAAGAAACATGTGTTACCACGTTGGACACAGAGGAATGGGTCTGCGGTGTCGAGAAATCAGGGTTTCTCAATCAGCTGTGGGTGCCACATTATCACCACACCCCTATTAATACGATATGTGTGCGCCAACTCCTCACACTGATGCACAATGTATGTTTATGGCTAGGAAAACCTATCCCTATCACAGACATGTTAATCCACAAAATCGCATGGTTGCCTTATAAAGGCATGAACCCGGCTAAGGAGTTTGGAGGGAAGACTGGGGAGAAATATCTTACAGAGAAGATGAAGAGGAATTATGGCCTCCTCAAAAAGTCACGAGGGTATTCCATTATTTCCATAACAGATGAGAAAATTCAATTCTCTCCCAGATTTTTGCAAGAAATGTTATGTGAAAATGTCGCGAGGATGAAGTTCCGGCACCAGTGGTTTCTCTTGTTGCACAGTGAGTGAAAGGTGTACAATTTAATTCGGCAAGGTAACTTTGTTAGGAGTTCCTAGCGAACTGCCGAGAAGCCCAGGAAGAAACCAAGATGTTCCACTATGCTTGGTTGTTGCTGTCAATTGTGCTTGTTGCATGGAGTTTGTGGGAGGATAGCCAATTTCCTCCACTCAAGGAAGGATTGCCGGAGGCAGCACAATTCACTTCCTTATGGTCCACAAAGGATGTCGCGCGGATAGCTGAGATGAAGATATTTCGGGTCCTTGTGGAAATGGATCTCTGTATGGAAATGAATTAGCATCCGAGGTTGTCCCCAACCTTACTCACTCAGGTGTCAGCATATGTGGCATTCAAGGCTGACTTCCACAAGGTCTATATCCAAGCGCAAAAGGATCAAGAGCAGAAATGGCACCAGTTTCCCTATTTGGTGTCAGAAACGAATGTGCAGGAGGTTGTAGCATCATTGCATCCAAAATTTGTGCCCTGTCAGAAGTAGATGTTAGAACAAGAATGGGCACAGGAAGTTCTATTGCACAGAAAAGAAAGGAGGCATCTTAGCAAGCTACACACACCCTTGCAGAACAATGAAAGAAAGAAGCTGCAAAAAAGGCTTGCATTGAGCAGGAATGCGTTGCTATGGAGCAGGCGGAACAAGAGCAACACAAATCACAAATAGGTGATAAGTCACCTTCACTCGAGAAAGAGGAAGAAGAGATTTCAGAACAAGGCGGCAGAGGTGATGAAGGGTAGCACACCCCCTTCATTTTGAAAATACATGAATGGAGCAAAAAGGAGAAACACGTAAGAAGCAAAAATATGATAAAACATGGGTTGATCGCATGGTACTAACAGAGGGCGATCTCGATGAGATCAGTGATAAAATTCAAGACACTAGCACAGAAGTGTTGCAATAGTTTGAGTAGCAGTACATGCAGACGCTTGGGGGCGTCCAGAAGGATTTGCGTGAATTGTAGCTCCAAGAAACCAGAATCCAGGAAGATGTCAGGAAAGCGAGAAACGCGTAAGGAAATTTGGCACGGGGAAAAAGTACAATTGCAGAAATGGCTTGACCACAGGATGTGAGAGTCTTCCCCTTGCCTGAAGGTTCAACCCACACCAACACAGATGAACATTGCACACTGCTTCACAAAGTCACAAACATGGGACTGAACCTTTCCGCGTTGTCACTTGAATCTTTACATGCATTACTTCAAGGAGTCGTGGAAGAACTCAAGACTAGAGAACATTAACCACTCACTACTATGAGTGAGTTTAAAGTCAAAAATTAAGAACTGTTCATTGAAAAGATGCAGGCTGTGAAGGAAAAGGAGGCCCTGTAGGTACATAGTTCACGTCTGGAATCAGTAGTAGGGGAGGCATGCAAAATAGTGCCTGAGCTTCACATCCTGGAGGATGCACAGGAAGAAGCCAAAATCAGAAAAATAGCCGCTAGTCTGCATGAGGCTAACGTAGAAGTTGGACCAGTCACTTTCGAGTTCAACATGAAGATTACAGAGTTGCAGTTAAAGTTGCAGCACAAAACTCCACCTGAGGTCCAGGAGCAGCGCAGAGTTGCAATTAAGGAAGCCATGGCTGCCTTAGATGCCACAGTCACTGACTGTGTGGCACTGTTTGAGTAGTCTATGGAGCTAGTGACCAATTTGTAGGAGGACCTGACCCTCATACATTGAACACAGAGCTAAGGGAGCTGCAATGCCAATATGATGAGGTGAGGGTGAATGTGCATTCCTTGGAACCAACACAGTGGCTTGACAAGTTACAGGAAGGAAAAAAAATACTGGCACAGGTAGAGGACGCACAGATGAAGGAGGCCTTGCTAAAAGCTAAGTTGCAGCCTTGGTTGGAGGAGGCTTATCAACTCATGATGTCCATTCAGGATAAGCTTAAAGGACTACAATAGACACAACAAATGATAAGGTTGGTAGTAGAAGGACCAACCACTGAGAAATTGATTGAGGAGGTTTAACAAGCAGTGACACAGAGCGTTGTTGAAGTTGCAGTAATCTAGGTGGAGCTAGGGGGTCTTCACAATAAGATCACAATTCCAATAGAGTGACTCGAGGGCATGTCATGATATTTGTGTTGGGGGCATGCTGGGATGCGGTCCCTTAGGTTAGTTTGGGGTTAAGATAACCCAAGTCTTGGTATAGTTTTGTAAATAATGTAAAGTCTCCATGATTTGTGGATGCGAAGTGCGTAAATGAATAGGAGTCAAAGGGGCTTAGCCCCTTGTTTTATGTAAAGTTTTGAGTCAGTTTTTAGATTCACCCATGGTCCACAGACCATGGAATTATATGAAAATTCTATAAATAAGTCTTAGCGAAGGGACAAGTAGACTTAGAAGAAGAGCAAGATGAAGAAAATATAGAGAACTGGGTCGATTGAAGAGTCTAGGACAGGAGCTAGGGCAGGAAGGCTTTTCTTCTTGTGCTTAGATAGGCAAAGAAAGGCTATGCAGCTAACTACACAGAGGCATAGGAAGAGTCTGCAGTTGAGTGCGCAGACCCTTACAGCTGTGTGCGCAGGGTAGTTTGAGTATGTAACCCTAAATTGATGATCGATAAAGCTAGTTTTCCGAATAATTCCTGAGTATTTATGTTTATCTCTGTTAATGTTAGATGCTGCTTTGTTTATGAGATATTAATTGAATGTTACATGATTCTCTTGAATAAGTCTTAATAATTTATGCAATGCATGTTTAAATAATTTTGCAAAGACTCTGGTGATTTCTCTTATGTTTACTAATTACTTAACTAAATCTGCGCAAACACTAATTTAAAATTGCTCTCTGATGCGCATAAGTAGGAAAATTTACTGTTAGAGGTCCTCAAGGACTAATCGTAGACCTTCACAAAGGTCTAAAGACTGCTTTAACATATTTGGAGTAACGTGCCCTAAGAGTTTATCAATATGTATGAAGGAAAATCTGAGGTAAAGGAAGAGATCACACTAGTCTCTCGATGCAAAAAATTGGTTCTTACATCCCCCCATACTACTTTGGATGAGACTGCAACCTATGATACATGGGTTGTTGCCAAAGGGGAAGTAGTGTAGGGCTTTTTTGGTTGGTACAACTAACCCTGAACCTCGGTCAGGAACTCCTAAGCCAAGAGATAGATAAAACCAATATCTAAGACTTTTTGAAGTTCTTCTTTAACAACATCTCTAAGTGCAGGGTTCATTCGCCTTTGGGTTTTTGGATAGGTTGGGCACCCTCCTGAATATAAATATGATGGGTACAAGCTTCAATAGGGATGCCTCTCATGTCCTCATAACTCAATGCAAAACCATTAAGATGGTCTTGTAACAAATTCACGAGTTTCTCTTGCTAGGATGGGTCCAGGTCTATGCCAATATATAAGGATTTGTTTGAACTTGCCTCAATAAGAGTAGTGTCTGGCTCATGAATACTTGTGGTGGCTACCAAACTTTGTAATGATGATGAGGATTATGGATCACAATTTTCCTGGAAACATGGGCTAAAAATTTGATGAAGTAGTCCAAATTCCTGCACAGTATCCAATTTACAAAGGAAATCATGTATTACACTCTCCTTAGTACACTTAGTATATTGATGAATCATGGAAAGAGACTAAGTTTCCTCATCACTACTATCATAATCCAGCTATAAGGTATCACGAAGATCCTAGATAGATCTGACAAGTTGGTACAAGTTGACCTTCTTCCTAACATCCTGATGGGAAATATACATGTCACCGAAGCGACAAATTATATAGGCATCTGTTGTAGCAAGCCATAGTAATCCCAAAATCAAAGGGTGTCCCCCAATAGGATTCTTTGGTTGTAAAAAAATAAAATCTGTGGGGTAGTCCCATGAGTCTATTGAGACAATCACATCATCTAACACACCCTCCAACTTGATTTTAGATCTATCAACAATTTCAAGCACTGTGGGGGTCACGAAAAATTTTAAGGATGGAAATTTATCTTAAAGTTTAGAAACCTTGGTGAAACCCACTAGTCCATAATATGAAATCTATAAAATGTTTGGAGATATTTTTGTAGAAATATTCAAATTTATAAATTTGTATATGGTCTATATATAATGTTTTGGCAATTTTTAGGGTAAAATAATTTCATTCTATAAAATTTGGGCGAATCATTTTTACAAAAAATGGAGATTAGCGAATCTTTTTTTTGGAAAAGGTATAGAAAATTAGCCCATGGGCGAATATTAGCCCCTAAAATTTTCCCTGGTGGGGGTAAGATGAATTTGAGTCAGCCAAAGTTGCTCCATATTTTTCGTGGTCGTAACATTAATAGACACTCCAAGGTCTATCAACACATTGGAAATGAGGGTATCACCTATCTAAACAAAGACGATTGGGTTTCCAGGATGCGTATATTTCTCAACTTGATCACATCCTGTCATTGATTCAGCCTTTCTCCCAACACATTGGATAGTGTGGGGTTCAACTCACTTCCTCTATATTTAAGACAAAGTTCCCGAAAAATTTTAGTGCATATAGGAATGTCTTTTATAGAATGTAATAGAGGAAACTTTATACAAAGTTCTCTCAACTTGGAATCCAGGTCAAACTCAGGGGTGGGGTCAAATTTCTCCACAACTAGCCTCTTCAAAAAGGGAGGCTAGTTCAAAGAAGAAGGTACGGAATCTGAGTGCATGAGAATAGGATGTGAGGTAGCATCATTGATTGAAATATTAGGAGTTTCCTCCTTAGTTTTCTTCGCAATGATTACTGTAGGTTGTTTTTATTTTTGTTTTTGTTTTTGTGAATTTATTACCCTTCCCGATATTACCTTGAGGTAATTTACCCAAACTAGCATGGTCTGATAGGTGGGGAAAGGGAGAAGTCCAATAGAATGAATCATTTGTAATTCTTTATTATTTGGGTTGGGAACATGTTGTGTTGGCCACTAAGGTGGCTAAAATGGTGGTAGCATAGGCTATGTCTTCTGATGTAAAGCAATTGACAATGTGGGTTGTGCCATAGGATAAGGTTCATACAATGTCGGATATGGTTGGGTAGGCATGGAATAATGAAAATGAGAGTGTGGTGGTCCTCTCCATCCCTATTGCCAAGGAGGAAGAGGCTTCCCAAACTGAGAATGATACCCATGCTTCCAAGCCTGAGAATAGTTCATGGTTTAAAAATAATATTGTGGTGAATTATAATTAGGATAATATGGTGCAAGTTCAGCAATTATACTTGTACTTTCTTGTGGCCATGGTTTTTATACTCCCATAGCATGCAATGGATCAGGTACTGAATGCTCCTCTACAAATGATGCCTTCAATCTAGGTGTAGATGGGCATTCCTCAGTAGGATATTTACCTACACATATTGTACAACTATTAACAACCTTGACATTTATAGGAAATTCACGTAAAATATGTTTTTTTCTACATTTTTGACAATAAATTGACAATGTCTCTTGCTCTTCTACTAGTTTTTGCTAAAATTTTAAATAATTTATCTGCTTACTAACAATATTCATAATTTCAGTTTTCATGTTATCAATTTTATTTTCCAAACCAATAATAATAATATATGTGGTCCAAATTTATTGTTTCTAGAATTTCCTCTAATTCCCTTACCATATCTCGATTGATTTTGTGAAACTTCCTGCACAAGTCATAAATTTTGTCAAAATGAAGTTGAGCAATGTCCCCATGTCCTAAGAGATTCAAGTTATTTCTAGAATGATCTAGAATTCCTCATAAAAATAAGCTTATGGCACTACCTGCATCAAATTTGTGTTTAAACCTTTGAAGGATATACAAAAACCTTTCCAAATAATACTTCAAATTCTCATCATCATGTTGTGTGATAGTGAAAATTTTGTCCTACATTTCTCGTGTCTTATAATATTCCTGATATTTATTAATGAAAATCCTCTTCATTTTCTCCCAAGAGGTAATAATATTTCCTCCCAACCCCATAAACCAGCGTAAAGTTGAGCCTTTAAGGGTTGCAGTGAAAAGTTTTAACTTCTGGGAATCTGATGAATAATTATAGCTCCTATAAAGTATGTCAAACTCAAAAAGGAAATAACTGAGATCCTCATGTACCTTACCATGGAAATTTGGAAGAACTAAAGGCGATATGTTTTTCATTTGTACATTTGCATTAGGGTCCATTATTGGAAACCCAAAAGTGGATTGTTCCTTATGTGGTTGATTTTCACTAACCCCTTCACCATGAGCATATTTGTGACTTTCCATCCTTTTAACTCCAAACATATTTCCTCTTGTAGACAATGAAGGTTTATTGTGTTTAATATTCAATTTTTCATGTCCAACAGTCTCCTTCTTTCCTACCAATGGTTGCGACACCCCTAAGTTGTTTTCTCCAGAATCCAGGTGTACAATACCAACTCGATTGGTCTATGTCTGCTTGGAGTTCTTGCCTACAATAGAAGGCCCACTGTGAGAAAAAAAATCTGATTTATCAAGATTTCCTCTACCCTTCTTGGGATTCAGACCCCTACCTCTCCTAGTCATGCATTTTAAAAATAAAACCAAATCAAAAAATAATCAAAAACTTGTAAAAACACTTGCTGGAAACAAATCAATTCAAACCCAAATGCTACAACTAACTCAAAAAATGTAACTACAAAAAACAAAAAAAAATTACCCCTCCTTAAACACTCACCAACAAAAGAACAAACTTGATTAACAAAAACAATGCAAATCTTATCTTTATTGCAAAAAAAGTCAGAATTTACCAGAACTTCTCCACGCGCCTCCCCAACAACGACGCCAAAATATGGGGCGTCAAGATTTTCCTCAACACTTACTTGTCAAACCAGGGGGTCTTACTTTGAGGTGCAACACAGTCAATACCAAGAAGGTCTAGGAAATCTCGCAAAATTAAAATTTGTCTCCAACTAGATATTAAATCTTCTAAGTTATGAAAAGAAAAGAAAGGGAACCCTAGTTTCTTGTTCCTGCACTAGCTGTTATGGAAACTCCTAGATCACTCTCATTACTAGCCAATCCAATCACAAACTATTCAAACTGACTAATATTATATACCAAATAAAAATCATTCAGATGAACACAAGCTACAATTGATAAATCCCAAGAATATGTAGTAAAATCACATAGGAAACCAAACCATTCATGCACCTTAAAGACTTGTTAATTAATTATGTTCCTATACTACGTAAAAATTCTTGATAAAGCAATCTTCACCACTCTATCCACACTATGAATTTGGATTAAAATTTCCTGGTATATATTGAATCAATCATAAGACATATATGATCAAGGAAAATCACTCTATTCAAACCAATTAGAAAACATTCTAGATCCTAGAATTAATCTATGCTTAAGATGAAAATCAAAAGAAGAGCTTTCCACTTGTATGCCTTAAACGAAACCAAGTTTAAAAGAGAAAGATAACATAAAGTAACAATTCCACCCTTCCAATAAATCTATTCTCCACAAAAGTATTGAAGAAAACTATCTTACTCATGCAACAACCAAAGTACTATGCTTTGTTTCTTTACTCATCTAGTTATAGTGAGAAGATAGGATAATCACATTCAATTTTAATATGAACTTAATCTCTAAAATTATTCTCCCTTGATTTTCTTTTCCCTCAGATCCAATAAAAAGGATTAAATCAATGGACCTATTCTCTTTCCATTCAGGCGATATACTGAGATCTCATTCATGTACTAAACCTTAATCCTTCGGATTGCAGCCTTTCAATACCACTGCATCTCACAACCTAATCATTGCTTTTACTCCAAACAATATGAGAACCTAAAAAGAGTGACTTCTAGTACTCATTTTGTAACATAAAACTAGTCTCAAAACCTTCAAAGTTTACATCCCATTGTATCAAAATAGTTCATTAAGATTCATAAGGATTCATAAGACCATTCCAAGGTTTATTTCTTTAATAAGGTATACGCGTGTTGGATGAGGTTTCTAAAAGATTTCTAATATCAAACCTGGTTCTCATAACATTTTGAATGTGAAAAAGCTCATCACAAGGAAGAGGCCTACATATGGAATCAAACCCACTATTTTCAAAGTAATATAATCATAAACTCTTCAAACTCAAAGTGAAACAAGTGATACCATATAAGCCTTCAAAAACGCACATGACTATTTCCTAGATTTGGATTATCACACTATAACAGAGATTTTAAATCACCTTTATAATCTTATGTAAATATTGAAAACCACAATCATATAAAAATCCCAACACAAAGTGCTATTAAATCAAAGGATGTCTTGTCTCTACTTTGGATTCGCAAATTCAAATTCTTGCTTCTTCTGTTTAAATTTCTACTCGATCTTAAAAGAATATAGGTATGTTGCGCCAAGGGAGGAGATGTCCAAGAACTCCATTTCAGTCTCGATGTATTTGTGCAGGTTTCAATGGTACTTGAGAACTAGATGTTGCTCAGAGTCCTTAATATCCAACTTTTTTCTTAGCGTATGAAAGATATTATTGAACTCTAGTACTTCTTGGTCCCTCTCCTTCCGTAGTGTGGTCCATTTTATGTACTTCTATATTGTTCCTTAACGACATCTTCGAAAGAGTCCCAAAATGGTGTGGCTAAAAATAGTGAGGATTCCTCCTCATCCTTATGCTCACAGTAAGATTACAACCAATCCTTGAAATGGGGGGCAGCCTTAAGGAGTGAAAAAGTTATCTTTTCTCTATCGGAAAAGTTATGGACCAAAAAATATCCTTCCAATAGATTAAGCCATCTATCTAGAGAATCTGTGTCTATCTAGACTTCAAATATAAGAATGCAAAATTTAACTTGTACCTTAAAGGGGGTGACACTATTGAAGTGACTACTGGATGAAGATGCTTCATCCATTGGCATTCTTTGAAGGATCTGGGAAATATTATGCATCATCTCATTCCTTTTTCACTCAAGGGCTTCCTTGATCAACATTTTGAAAGGATATCCTACTCCCTCATCTTTCTTTTCTTCTACCATGGGAGGTTTTCGGGTTTGGTGAGATCGATCTTGCCAGGGTTTCAACTATTTCTGGTCCCAACTCTTTATACCCCAACCTCATTGGGGACATGTACATGAAAATATAGAAAGAGAAGGCCGCTCTGATACCACTGATTTGGAATTATGAAGGAACAAAATGAAATATATATTCAAGGCAAAAACATAGATACAGCGAAACAAAAATTCAATTAATAAATGGAGAATGTTGGATTTTTTTTACATGCACAATGCAAAAAAGCTAGCTCGGGTGATGGTATCTTATCTCTCAGAAGAGATGTGACTGATACTTGGCTCCTAAACTATGTTATAATGAGGTTCAAATGAATTTTAATTATTAAGCAATAATGAGAAACCTTAAATATCCAAAAAAACTAACCTTATGAGATAAAGCACCGAAAGGCACGGGCCTCAATGGGGTTAGTTGGAACATCAACTTCTAGAGGTTGTAATACTAGTATACGATCTTCATTTGGCATGCAAGATATCCCATTAGAAATATCTTTCCAAGGACAAGAAATTTCAAGTACACTCAAGAGACAAAGTCTCATGTTTTCCCATTTTGCCAAAAAACATTGTTGAGGGCCTGAAAATGGATTTGAAAGTTTAACACCCAAAAACTTCCAAAAATAGAAAACTACCAAAATAGGAAACTTGGCTGGAAAATAGAAAACTGATAGAAAAAAGTGTTGGGGGACCAACTTGAATAGATAGGTGGCCACCAATATGCCCATAGATCAAAATTTTGTAGGATCTCCAAGTGAATTTTGATGATCCCATTCCAATATTTTCTGACAACATCGATGCCATATGTCTCTCCAAGAATCCTGTAATGCATTAAAATATAAAACAAATTCCTATCAAGGTAGAGAAAATTTGGATAAAGGAAAAAATAATTTATATCTTCACCAAATAACTACCTCGAGAGATCTTTGAACATATTCAGTAGAAGCTTGAGATTCTCCTAGGTTCACATTGATATGTATTCCATCAATCCAAGTAGACAGGGGGAGAAAGGCATATTGCAGGAAGACAGACGAAGATATTTCATTAGGGGGATTCAACTTTTTCCATTGAATTCAAAGGAAAATAGAAATCAGTAGAGGAAGATCAGAACATGGAGTCAGACAAAGCAATAGTCACAGGAGGAGTAATTTTGTTGGGATTAATTCCAAAATGGGATATTGTTGGAATCTAGTTATCAGTTATGTCAACCCAAGAAAAAAGTAGAAGAAGCCCCACTTTTGATGAAGAAAATGATAAGGAATTATTTTTTTGCAAGAAATATCATCAATATTTGATTTTCCTTGTCGCATATATTCCAACATTAGGTGGCATGCCACATAACTCCTCACGGTTGAGGAGATATGCCTTATCAAAATTGGAGCCTGAGATGTGTGGTTATGGTCCCCTAATTACAGATTGATGATTGGTCAAATTTATGATTTAATGTGGCATTAATATTAAAAAATGTCTTTGATATTTTTTATGGACTTTAAGCTTCCCTAGTCTGAGCTTCCTTAAGTAAATAAAAAAACACTTTAAGTATGCCTCAAAGGGTGTTTAATATTTGGCTCCGTAATTTTAAATTTTGAAAATTCAAATTTTGATTTTTTTTCTATGTCTACTCAAGGCTTAAGGCCATTTAATTTCCCCTCTAGAAGCCCCTTCCATCACTATATATAGAACTCATATCTCTCAAGAAGGGAACCAAAACAATTGAAGCACTCATCAATCTTTTGTTCTGGTTTCAACACGCCAATGGTAGCCATGTTGATCTGTGGATAAGGCTAAGTTTAATCATGAGATATTGAGATTGATTTGAGGCTATTATGGATTCATCTAAGGAATATTTTGTATGCACCCTATGGGGTTTCTCATTCATTTCTAAGGCATAGTCCGGATCACCCTTGAAGTCTCATTTCGGCCCTAAGGTATGGGCATATTCACACAAGCTAAGGGTTATGATTTTGTGGCTTATTTCCCATTAGATAAATTTTGAGGTATAAAATGGGCCTCCTAAGGAATATTATAAAATAATAGTGGAAATAATAAAATACAATTAGATTACATTATCAAATTTTAGAGCAAAAAAGGAAAAAACTAATTTTTCAAGTCACATTTTCAACTTAACTTCATATGGTTTTACTCAGATTTGAGTGGGATCACATTTTGGATGCCTAATTTAATTATTCATCCAAGGAGTACCCATTTCACATACTTTTGATGGACCTTTCTACACAAAAAGTGAGAAATACATGAAAAAACGTGATTGCAATAATGTTTTTCATGTATTTATCATTTTTTGTGTAGCAGGGTCCATTGAAAATATGCAACATGAGTACTCCGGATTAAGAATTAAATTTTGCATCCAACAGGTGCTCCCACTCAAAACTTGAGTAAAAACATAGGGAGATAAGTTGAAAATATGAGTTGAAAAAATAGTTTTTTTAATTTATTTATTTTTTAATATTTTTATTTTTATCAAAAAATGGTGAATCATCCCCCATGATTGAAATCATCATCTTGAACCCTATTGGTTCTTATAAAGTTGATTTTGGTTGTACATTTTTTTAGGCCCATTTTTTAGCTCAAAATCTCTCTAATGACTATTCTAAGGTTTTTTTTTGGGTTGAAATTGCTTGCATAAACAATTATCTATTAGGGAATCATCATTTATCTTATGTTGTTGTTCCTCTATATGTGTTAAAGTGGAGTTTTTGGGCTAATCCTCGAACAATTTTTTTGGCCTAAATTATAAGGCTATTCATGGGTTTAAGGTGTATTTAAGGGTGCTCTATGATAGAATCTTCGCCCTTCCCAAGGCCTTCCTTTGCATCTATTGTAGCGCTTCTTGAGGCCAGGTTCTTTGGCCCATTTTGAGGCTCATTTTTGATAATTTATGAGGCCATCTCTCCGACCTTTTAAGTACAATAATCTAAAGTGTTTTGAGGTGGTATTAAGGGTTATTATTGTGGTTAAATGGCACATCTAGAATCATATCTCTAAATCCCTTTGACCATCTTTTCAAAACACCTTGAGGCACTATTATTGAAGAATTTGGGCCAAACGTTAGCATTATATATGGCCCATCATTTTGATGCACCTTCAACCATTATCTAAGGCAGCTTTAGGGTTTATCTAGTCAAAATGAAATCTTGTTTTGAAATTATATTTAAAATTGATCTCTTAAGTTACTGCAAAGAAGCTAAGGAAAAAATGTCACAAGTATGAGTTAGGCTATAGTTAGATGAATTCTTGAGGTCTACATATACTTCAATTTCTTGGCGCAAATTGGCTAAGAAGGCTCAATTTGAAACAAATTCATTTGAGGTATAATTTCACAAAGTTCAGGGTTATTCAAGGCATCTCCAAGGTTAGATAACTCAACTATATCCAAAGAAAATGAGTGGTAGAAAAGGTATAGGTTTTACTCAAGATATGAGACATGTTTTTGTTCAGTATTAATTTGAAAGTTGAGGAAAGTTTTGAATAGATCCAAGAAGTAATCGTGATGTTTCATATCGATCTAACAAATTGAGGAGAATTCAATTGCATATCTATATCAACAAGATCAATAGTAAGGGTATAATTGAACATCGTTTTAAGTTGGTCATTGTCCCTAGTATGGGAGCCCACACTTTTCCCTTTATTTTGTTTTTAGATTTTGAGGGTGGTGGAGTGGTGCAAGGGCAAGTTGGAGCTTGAGGGTGTCAGAGCATCCTTTCAATTGGAGTTGATAAAATTAGGGTGTTGGAGCATCCTTCTATTTGGAGTTGGTAAATCAGGGTCTTGGAGCTTCCTAATAAATATTTTTTTTTTAGAGTACTAGGAAGTTAGAACTTCCCATTTAGTTAGAGCTGAGGAATATTGTACTCATACATTATTAGAAATGCATTTGGTCATTTTTCTCTGAGAAATTTTTCCGCCTAGTTTTATTTTTTTTGTGTATTGTTCTTATGATGTGTTGTTGATCTATGTTTTGATTTGAAGTTAATGCTCTGGAAATTTAATAATTAACTATTTGAAGTGAAATATTGATTCACTGCCCTCGTAGTATTTCCAAAATGTTCATTGGATATCCAATAAACGTCATGCCTTTTAAAAAAAATACAAGAAATGCAAGTATAATATGACAGTATGGCCAAACTGTCAGAGTACAACATTATATTTGTTTCCCATATGTAATAGTGAGTGTAGATCCATATTAACTTTATATTTTGCAAGAACCAAGAGGGATCAAATATCTCAAGTTGAACACCTATTTTTTGAGTGAAAATTTTGAGGAAATGTTTGCACCTTGAGCGATTTGATCCCTCTTAGTGCTTGATAGATATGGAGTTAAGATGGATCTATGTTGGTTTACAATATATATATCGTTCATGGAAAAAAGGAAAATTACAAAGGTTCGTTCACGCCTTTAAATAGGTTATATTACATAAGAATACCATTTGAAAAATCATGGTTGTCAAAAACCTAAAGTCAAAAAACCACCAATGGTAAATTGACTTTATGACCTAAATTTTACCTATGCTACCATTAACGATATTTATAAGCATTAGTTTGTTATAAATTTTAATTTTAATTTTAATAAGTTATAAGAATATATATCATATGAATAAATTATGAATAAGATCGTAAGATTATAGAAAATATTAATACAAATTGTGAGTACACTTTGTGAATTGCAAATAGTTTACATTGTCATTAGTCTTAAACCCTCTTCTTCTACTTTTATCATAGTCACACCTACTACTTTTTCCATATTTTCATATCATTGATATGAAGAGGGAGGTTGAAATTGTATACCATTATTATCTTTAACTCAAAGTATCACAATAAGCATCATACCATGTTTCTCTTTCCTCCCAATATTAATTGTAGCTTTCTCCAAGATCAATCCTTGTGACTAATGGATTTTTAATCCTCAAACAAGTTTTGAAAGGAAGTTGTTTTATTTTACGTCTTTCAATAGGTGTAATATGAACTTTTTGAGGCGATAATTCGTGCCATGGTACTCCCATATTATTATCAAATCTTACTAAAACATATGTGGATGGTTATGGGGGTGAAACTCCAGGGATGTACACAATTTTTTCTACAATTCCAAGGGCCCCATTTATGAGTCATGTATTAGTCCATATGTTTGATGTAAGCATCATCCAAGCTTCAAATGCAATAAGTAAATCAAACTCCATTTCTTACTCTTCTATTTCCATGTATTTGGTTTTTCCTTTTGTAGCAACATTAGCTACAATGGGACATTTTAGATTTCTTAAACAAACTTTATTATGGTTGTGTACATCAGCATTTATCACAAACAAATGTAGTTCCTTATAGAAGGACTGTATTGTGGAAGCATCCAAGGATGTACTTGTATGAGTCATAAGTAATTTTCAGTTTTCCATAGTTGGTATTGCATTCCTTACATTCATCAACAAATGATGAAATTATATTTGTTGATTTCTTTGTTCATCTTGTCAAAACACGATATCAAGTGTCACGATGTTTGTGAATGAGTTCCATCATTATCTTGCAACATCATCACATGCATATATAGGTTTATCCATAATGGATGGTAATTTTCCCAAATAACCAACCAATATAATTCACTCCCCACCAAAAGAAATGTTACCATTTTCTTGGAAATCTTGTCGAAGTCTTGAATCAATTATTTTTAATAAATTTCTTCCAATGAAACTAATTTCATCTATTAAAATATATTTCACATGCCTCATCTCTTCCCATAATGTATTTAAACATGATCCTTGTAGAGGTGTTATGTATTTGATCAACATTTCAAGTGTAGAATAAATTGTTGTTGCAGATATGTTGAAAGATACAACCCTTGTGGGAGATAAAATAATTAATGGACTCTTCTAAGGAAAGGAATTGGATTTAAGTTCCTTTTTAATAGCTTCGGTCAAATAATACTTTATTTTACCAATAGTTCCTTGGATTATCATGCATAGTAGATCAACCCTTGATCTATAATGGTCAAGGATAATATCAAGTTCTTTTCTCTACTTGATCTAGGTGGATCTAGGAAACCTCACAAATCAATGTGCTCAAAACACGATGGGAAAATAACTAAGTTGTAGTGTCTATCATTATGATTCTAGTAGCACATACGACACTCAAAATCGAGTCTGTATGGCCATCTTATCACAGTTAGAATTTCACAAATTAAAGTAAGAAAGTGGGATCCACAAGGCATATGTGGCAGTTTAGTGACCAATTAGCCAACGACACATGACACTCCATC
This sequence comes from Pinus taeda, assembly GCA_000404065.3. NCBI lineage: Eukaryota > Viridiplantae > Streptophyta > Pinopsida > Pinales > Pinaceae > Pinus > Pinus taeda. The sequence continues at coordinate 239,323 of APFE030912281.1, read as the reverse complement.
ATTGGCTCTTGCCCTTGCAGAAAAGACAAAAAGAATAATATTAAAATGCCATAAGAAAACAAGATCATAAAATATGGTTATTTTAATAAACATATAACAAAAAATATATAATATATATCAAAACAAACCCATATGTAAATGGTCAAAAAAATGGTCGTTAATGTTTATGGTATGACATTATAATAGCATATGGTGCCAACAAATATTTAAAAAAAAAGTTTTTTATGGTTACAAAATCATATATTTATAAATATGAAAAAAATATGAGGTGGAAACCATATATATGGTTTATTCAAAACCATATTGTAATGACCAAAAAATCTGGCATATAATAGTCAAACAGAGGTGGCATATGAATTAAATAGTCAAAATGTTTGTTAAATATGAAACGACAGTAAAAAAACCAAAGTTCTGATTTATTTTTTTTTAATTCGTTGTTTTATATTAAAAAAAAAAAAACCAATTGGGGGTCGACAGGGTTAGAACCTCTGACCAACCAAGAATTTATTTAGTTATGCACCAACAACCATGCTAGAGGGGAACTTTGTAATTAATTTCAACCGAATTGTATTTTAAGTAAATCTCTTCCATTCAACAATGAGCCATGGGGGGATATGGAATGTTGCATAGAAGGAACTAGGAAGCTAACTAGGTAGAATCGGAAATAGTGGAACCATGACATTTGGTGGAACCCTGGCACAGTTCCAAGGGTGGAACCTTGAGAATAGGAATCTTTGAGGAATATTTGAGGAATGTTTTAGATTCACTGAAGGCCTAATTTCAACAGTATGAGAATGAGGTCAACTTCATACTCAGATTGCTCAAAATTTTCAAGGATCATGATGGCACAGTTCTTTTATGCATTTGAGAAGTCGATTTTCCAAAGGAAACCTTGAGTGTGGAACCTTGAGGTTGGAATGTTAACATGGGAATCAGAGAGGAATAATTTACATTCCTTGTAGGCCCAGAATTGACAGTTTCAAAATGGGGTCATTTTTATACTCGTCTGAACCAAATTTTCACAAGGATCATAATAGCATCATTTCTTTTGACATTTGGGTAGTCCATTTTCAAACCATTGCTAGATTATGAGGTATAATGATGTATTTTAGCCACTTTTCTTGTTTTTATTTTAGAAAAAGGATGGATGTATGTTGTAGGTTCTGGTGATCTATTTATGTTGTAGTAAGACAATGAGATCTGAATTTTTGTAGGAAATTCATCATTTTAACTGTTACATGAAAACCAAGATGATGTAGTGATGAAAGAGTGCCATGTTGACACTTCATTAGAAAGTATTCATGCATATAGTCATTGGTCTCAGAATTGCGAGATGATTATGATAATGATGAGCATGATTTGACTTTGATAAATGGATTCAAGAGGACCATTTTGTGCCACATTATATGAGAGGTCCATTTTATGAAACCTTGTGTGAGACGACCATTTTATGCCACTTACATGTGAGAGTCCATTTATGCCACTTTGGTGAGAGATGATTCCTTTCTCATGCTGGAGGAGAATGTCTTGTGAGTGGGATTTATTTGTAGGAGAACATTGTAACAACCCTTGTTAAAAATTCATATAAAAATATATAAGACCACAATCACAAGACACGTATTCCATGTTGAATGGTGGGAAAAACATCCTAGTAGGTGTTCATTTGATTATTATGGCTAAACGCAATTGGAAAAGGAAATAGAAAAGGCTTTGGAAAGGCATGAGACATTTATTGCCATTTTATTTATGAAAATAATGGAAATTAGGAGAAAAGGAAGGTGAAAGGTCACAAGTTACATGTTAGGAGGAAAATGAAGGAGAATAATGGAAACTGAAGAAAATAGAGGCCCCATTAATAAAAATGCTTCTGAGGATTAGTGTGTAGGCTTGGTTAGTGTAAGATTTTGATAGGTTTTGGTGGAGCTCTCTTCCATTCTCTCTCTCTCTTATACTCTTGGACACTTAGAGTTTTCTTGGAGCACTCTTGGAGAGTGTGGCATACTTGGAGTTTTGGAGCAAGAAAGAAAAGGAAAAGAAGGAAAGTGCAAGAGGACATTGGGATCAACAACTACTATGGGTTTTTCTTGTAGGTACCAAGTTACATGTATGTCTTATTCACTAGTTTTGGTATGCATGTCACATGCATGTGGTTTCTTGGTCATGATCTGTCATTGGCATGGAGGTTTGGCTGGATTGGCAGTGGACTCACCTAGACTTCCCATTTCTTGTATATCCATGGTGTTGTGGGTTCATTTATTTATTTTCTGGTTGGTTCTCATGTTTCCTTTAGCTTGGGTTGAGTTATTAGTTCCTGGAGCCTTAGATGGACAAACACTCTAAAGCCCAGTAATGACTTGGGTTGAGTTACTAGTCATGGAGCCTTGGTTGGTAAAACACTCTGGAGACCTGTAACAACTTGGGTTCAGTTATTAGTCATGCAACCTTGATTGGAAAAACGCTTTGGAGCCCTTGGTGGGTTGAGTTACTATTCCTAGAGCCTTGGTTGGAAAAATGCTCTGGAGTCCGACAACAGCTATGGGTTGTATTACTAGTCCTAGAGCCTTGTTTGGACAAACACTCTAGAGCCCTAGAAGGATTGGGTAGAGACCAATCTTATGATGGTATTGTGATGTCCAACTATGAGGTGCAATCATTGTTTGATGGGTTGAGGTGGTTTGGCCTTTGGAAGCCCCGAATGGTTTTTATTGATGTGTTTTATTAGATCCCATATTCATGCTTGGAATATGGCACTGGGGTGAATGGCTGAAGAGATATTTCGCTCAAGAATTATACGGTCGGGTGGAATGTGGTAGTCCCATACCGGGTTGGATTTTTCATCATTAATATGAAGTTATTTCTCCTTGTTATCGCATAAGTATTATACTATTTTATATGTGGATTATATGGCTATTGTTTCCTTAGTATTTATGTCATTATTATGTTGGTTATGAATATGTATTATGACAGTGGTTGTGTATGGCTCCCATCATGTTTTTACTTGTATATGAATGAAAAAATTATCTCTGTCCTAATGGATGAAACTACAACTAAAGTAATAAGGAAACAATGCTTCATAACGAGTCTCAGATAAGTATGAGACCCCTATGCTTAGATATGTCATTTACACATATAGATTGCATTGAGCCAAGTGTTTGATAGAATGTCAGTCCTGGTTAGGGATGGTTAGGCCTAGTCTTGGAATTAGTTTTTGGTTTATTGGTCTTGGTATCATGTGTTTAATGGATTCTGAAAGTTACAACAAGTTCCGAGAAATGACCGGAATTCTAGGCTTGAAAAGTACCTTAAATTCCCTAGATTCTGGCATAGGTCTATTGGAAATAGTCCCTGGATGAAGGCATGTAGGCTTGTGGGAGAATCCAAAGATCTGTGGATGCTAGTATGTCCATATCATGGGAGCATCCAGAGGTTTAATAGTTTAAAGACTCAGTGGGACCTAGAGGCTGGTTAGCAGAAAGGTTGGGATGGTTCCTAGGGGTCATCTTGCTGATGTTGAAGGTATGTATGGTGTGTTTCTATCGGTTCCACTTCCTTAATGTGAATTAGGAAATTGAATCATATCATAGTAACTTCTCGTCACATGTTTACCCCGGTCGGATGGTTACTTGGGTAGATGTGGGAGGAGGGTGTTACAGAGTGGTATCAGAGCATGGTTCACCCCTCAGACTAGATGGGCGATGTGTTGGTCATGCATTCATGTCAGTTGCATATGTGTTTCTTCTTCTTGTATTCCATGTGCTTATTGCATTTGCATGGTGTGGATCATGGTTGTAGTGATGTCACCATGTGAACGTTGAGGGTGTTGTTGTGGGATATGTTGTCATGAGTGAATGGTAGTGTATGCATTTGTTATGCATGTTAGTGTCTATAAGTTGTTATGCATGTATTTTCATGGTGAAGGTTGTTGTGAATGAGTTCATTGTATGCAATTATGTCATCATGATTCTATTGGTATGTTATGATGTTAATGTGTTGGTTAGATAGAGTAGGAGATGCAGATCACCAAATTGAAGTTGCAACATTGGACCTCGAGGCAAGAGCATGTCATCATACAAGTTTGTATGTTGGGCATGCAAATATGTAGGTTAAGGATTGTTATATGCATTATGGTTATGATGTCTTTCATTCTATTGATTTTATGGTTACATTCACCATAGATGTTAGTTGATTAGTGTAGTCATATGCACATGTGTCGGTTAGTTATGAATGATAGTAACTTATTGTTATATGCATTTTTGTTGTTGTTTTATGTTAGTTAACTTGATGATTATGTTATATGTCATTGATGAATATGTTATATGTGAACTTGTAGTTAGCTCAATGATTATGTTATATGTTGTTGATGAGAATGTTATGTGTTAACATATTGTTGTTATATGTTAGTTAACTTGATGATTAGGGTTATGACATTAATATATTGATGTTATATGTATCATGCTAAATTGGATTGGCCTATGCAAATGGTGAGAGTTATGAAATTCAGGTATGAGTCAATTTATTTGTGACATTGTGTTGTACTAATCTAGAATGACTTTGCATATGTGACTGTTATTCATGAATGATAATTATTTATGAGTTTATAATGTGAACATGTTTCCTAGTTACTCTTATGGATATCATGACCTTATTTATGGTTAAGTTGATATGTTGTGAATTTATATCATGCTAATATAGCTTGATTGTTCAAACAAGATAGCCTCCCATGAGATACATTAAGGTATGAGCTTGATTATGTCGTCTACTTTGTGCTTGAATGTTTCATTATGTCGTATATTTGGTGTTCGAGATTTGATGTCTATTATGTCATCTAGTTGATTAATTTAACATGGTATGTTTTCAAGTTGGTTGAATATTCGATGAATTGCATAATATGATTATGCATTCAAATGATCTTTCTTTAAGATGATTGTACTAACACATATGTGTTGAGATAGTTGATATGTACTTGAGTGTAAGTGGGTGATAGTTGTAGCATTATGTCTAATGATTATGAGTTGACTATGAATTATGACATGATTGTTAGTCTTGGTAAAGGTTGATTTCAAATTGATAGATGTGATTTTCTTGATGTTTGGAACATGTGAATGACATCTGTGAGTAGTTGCAAGGCAACATGCTTGGTATTAGCATGACAAGGTAAAAATTGGTGTGTTTATATAACTAATAGATGGGTGATGTGACAATACATAGTAAGTCTCGATTGCAACAAGGTAAAAAGGTAAAAGAAAGGAATTGGGAAAGAATTCCTTTGGCTTTGTTTGGAAGCCCTAATTCCAAATGAATGAGTGCTTTGCATACAGGAAGTATACTTAACCCTGATTTGTATGAAATTATGTAGATATGTGCTATATTCATGGACATGTACTTGACATTTATATTATCTAGTCTCTTGTTACAAGTGGATATGTTAAGGGAATTGGAGTCCCTTGAGAGATGGCATGGATGTATTTAGTTGCAAGGAATCATGCTTGGTACAACAATATACCGTAACTAGTGTATTGTTATGTTTATATAAGCACTGAAAATTATGTGTTTATGCTAGTATGATGCAAGGGATTGCATAGAAAAGGAGATTTCCATCAAATATTGAAGAAGGTTTGGGTTGAGCTTTCCCTGGGAACCATGGGTATTGAGTCATGGAGTTTGTTTCCAGTCTTGTGCTTTTGGTATTTTTGTGAATTTTTGTAATTGATTGCGGTTTTGTTTGCGTCTTGTGCATGACCATGCCACTTTGTCTGCATTATCGTGTTGTTATTGGTTTTCATGGTTTTCTCCTTATTTGCTTCTTGGTATTTCCTTTTATGTTTTGATAGTCTTGGGAATTGGTTGGAAAAATAGGAAAATTAGTAGAGATTAGGGAGAGATGAATGAAATCGAGAAGGTGAGGTAAGACTTGGATGAAGTTGGTGCATGTATAATGGTAGTTGAAGGAAAGAGTATGATAGCTAGTTGTACTGGTTGGGTCCATTAGTGTAAATATATGTTGGCAGGATAATCATGGGAAAGGTAATCAAGAAAGGTAAGGTGAATGGATTTGAGGTGTCATATGCCTTGGCTATGCTGGGGATCGTTGTTCTCAATGTTTCACGTGTGTTGCACACATAAAGGGATTTCTCATAACCTTTACCTTATGATATCTAGTAATTACGTTGTGATCATGATTATGCTAAGGTTTATATGTGTATACATGTATGTATGCATGTATGTAATGTCTGATAGGGTCATCATGGATCATGATTATTTTATGCTAATGTTTTATGTATGTATGTATGTCATTGACTCATTAGATCATTATTACTTTATGTTGATGTTTATATGTATATATGTGTATGTATGCATATCGTTGTCTGACGGGATCATGATTGTTTATGCTAATATTTATATATATCTATGTATCTATGTATCTATGTCACTATCCAATAGGGCCATCAAGAATCATTCTTGTGGAGGAATGATTGTTTATGCGGGTGAATGACATGAAGAGGTTCATAGTCTTATGAGGAATCAAGTGGAAGGGTAGTCATATATGAGGTAAATATCATGTGGATATGAATTGATATTGTATCCTTGTATTTTGCCTATGTTTATGTTATGATAGGTAACACTGAAGGATACATCAGTGGAATGAAAAAATGTGCTTTGTGGTATGCTAAGATAAGCATGGATGGTGAAGAGACACTGAAAGAAAGGTTTCTTGGTAGGAGCAATGTGGTTTTGGATATGTGGTACTATTGTTGTGCATATGTTGTGTATGTTGAACATGTTACACTTGCGATGTGTGCGCATGTGGTGTTTTGTATATATAGTGTGTGTACATGTTTTTTATGCAATGTTATGTACAGGGTGGTACATATAGTGTTGCATGCATGTTGCACATATTGTATTGTGCGCATGATGGACACGCGACGGTGTGTGCATATGGTTCTCTATGCATGTTGGGTATGCAGTGCTTTGTATAGATGATGATATGTACATGTTGGATATGTAGTACTATGTACATATGGTGTTGCATGCATGTTGTATGTGTGGTGCTATATACATATGGTGTTGTGTGCATGATTGTACAAGTGGTGTTGTGTGCATGTGGTGTTGTGTACATGTTCTACAAGTGGCATTGTGTGTATATCGTGCATGTGGCTCTATGTACATGTGGTGTCATGTACATGTCGTGCATGTGGTATTGTGTACATGTTGTACAGGTGGTGCGGTGTACATTGTTGGGTTGTGTTATATTCTTTCCATGACTAGCCACCCTAGCTGAACAGGGGGGTCAGAGGGGGGGCGGAGCCCCCCCTTCGTTGCGCTGATGTGCAGCGAGGGGATCAAGGGGGGGGGTGTGGAACCCCCCCGATACGGGGGGTTTAAGGGAGGAAGTTAGCCCCCTTCTATGGGGTCCGGGGTAGCGCCCTGGGGAAATTTTTTATTTTTTTGGACCCATGGTTTTGTGCATGGTTTTCGCACATGGTTTTGGGCACAATGGTTTTCGATCCATTTTATTGGATGCTTTGACATGTATATATATGTATTGTAACATTGAAAGGAACATAATGAAAAATCAATCTGCTAGTCCCGGTTTTGGGATCCAGGGGAAAATCCTTGTGTATATTTGTTTTATGTGTTATGCTCTTGCTATTGTTTATTTTCTATTTTTAGAATTCATATACAGTTAACTTATGCATGGGGTTAAAACCTACATACATGTGGCATTGTGTACACATTGTGTAGGTGGTGTTTTGTACATGTGATGTTGTGCACACGTCGTGTAGGTGGTGCTTTGTACAGGTGGTACTGTGTACATGTTGTACATATGATATTGGTGTGCATGTGGTATTGTGTACATGTTGTACATGTTGTGTTGCGGGCATGCAGTATTATGTATGTGCATTGTGTAGTTGTGGTATCGTGACATGTGTATTTGTTGTGTGGTACTCTATGTACGTACATGTATTGTTTGTCATTGTACATCAGGTATATATGTATGGTGTTGTGTCATACATTGGGTGTATGTGTATGTATGTGTTATGTTGTACATTGGGTATAGGTGTATAAGTTGTATGTCAGGTGTAGGTGCATGTATTATATGGTATTGTATGTCGTGTGTGGTTGTATGTGTGTGATTTACACTATGTGTATGTGTACATGGTGGAAGAGAAGTAAATGGGTGCTAGGAAGGTGTGGAAACCGATCCAGTGTGCATATAGAATAAAGACAAAGGTATAAGCTAAGGATTTATTAAAGGATAAGTATCAATATTTTATTTCAGTTTTATTGTGCATGTGATTTATGATTCTGGTCTATGATGAGTACATGTGATTTATGACTATGTTTTATGATGATTACATGTGATCTATGATTCTGGTTTAGGATGGTTACATGTGATGTATGATGTTGATCTACGATGATTGTGTTTTGAGCTAACCTGATGTGATATGTTTATACATGATGGTTTGGTCAAAGATGCTAGTTTGACTTGTTGTGACACGAAGTAAATAAAATTGCAAGTGTACCTTATTGGTAGGGCACCAATGAGGTACGATTTGAGTTTATCTAAATTTATTTTGAATCTGATGGGAATTATGTGCCTGGTATAAGAAAGAATGAACATGCCTAGTTGGGTGGTTGGAACTGATTACAGGAATTAGCAGTAGTAGAAAAAGGAATTGAAACATGTAGCAATATGTTGGTAAAGAATTTAGGAGTAGGGCCATTGTGGGACACTGGTACCCAATTGTGTCCATTGATTTCCATGAGCATGCTATGATCAGAAGATGGTTTTAAGATAGGGATATGCCTTGGTTTTTGTATCTTTCGATGTGAGGAAGCCTTTCCAAGGGATGGAAATCCTGGGATGGGGGTGCTAATGGAACTTGGAAGGTGTGTGACTGCATGGAAGGGGGTGAACAAATTTCTCGAGGGACTATGTAGCAAAAAAGGGAAGGCTAGGGATATATTTTTTTGGTCATTAACATTGCCAGATGGAATCAAATGAACATTGGGAGTGTGCGCTGGAGCAATGAGTCGGTGACTATTCATTGAGAGGACAAGTGGTGCAGGATTATAGCGTTGGACATTGGATGCAGATTTGACTATGATAGTGGATTATGGACTTCTTGGGAAGGAGGTAAATCCTAGTATTAGTTTGAGGGTGGAGGTGTGAGCCTCAAGATTCCCTTGTTGTGGATGAAAGAATTATATCCTTTTATTTGTTCGTTGAGCATACGTACATATGTGTATATGTGTGTATTATTGTAAATATTGTAATGAGTTGGATTTATAAAGCTCCATAGAAAATATGATTATTTGTTGGGTGAAGAAAATTTGTATATGTGTATATGTGGTTATTATTGTAAATATTATAATGAGTTGTGTTATAAATCTCTAGCAAACCGTATGTTTGTCATGTTTTAGAAGTTGATCATTGTAAATACTGCAATGAGCTAGGTTATAAATCTCCATGGGTAGTATGTTTTGTTTTCAACGGTCTTGTTGGTTATAATTGTCAATTGAAAATTGAGGATGGTGTTCCCCCAAGGGTGAGGCTTCTGTAACAATCCTGGTTAAAAAATCATGTAAAAATATATAAGACCATGGTCATGGGATACATATTCCAAGCTGAATGGTGGGAAAAACATCCTAGTGGGTGTTCATTCGGTTATTATGCCTAAAGGAAATGGAAAAGGCTTTGGAAAGGCATGAGCCATTTATTGGAATTTTATTTATGAAAATAATGGAAATTAGGAGAAAGGGAAGGTGAAAGGTCATAGGTTGGATGTGAGGAGGAAAATGAGGAAAATAATGGAAATTTAAGAAAATAGAGGCCTCATTAATAAAAATGATTTTAAGGATCAGTATGTAGGTTTGGTTAGTGTAAGCATTTGATAGCTTTTGGTGAGCTCTCTTCTATTCTCTCTCTCTCTCATACTCTTGAACACTTAGAGTTTTCTTGGCGCACTCTTGGAGAGTGTGGCATACTTGGAGTTTTGGAGCAAGAAAGAAAATGAAAAGGAAAGCGCAATAGGACATTAGGATCAACAACGAAAATGGGTTTTTCCTGCAGGTACCAAGTATAATGTATGTTTTCTTCACTATTTTTGGCATGCATGGAACATGCATGTGATTTGTTGGTCATAATCTATCATTGGCATGGAAGATTGCCTCGATTGACAGTGGATTTTCCTAGCCTTTCTATTTTCTGCATAGTCATGGTGTTGTGCATTCATTTCTTTATTTTCTGGTTAATTCTTATGTTTTCTTTAGCTTGGGTTGAGTTATTAGTTCCTGGAGCCTTAGTTGGACAAACGATCTGGAAGCCCTATAATGGCTTGGGTTGAGTTATTGGTCTTCGAGACCTGGCTGGAAAAATGCTCTAGAGGCCAGTAACATCTTGGGCTGAGTTATTAGTCTTGGAGCCTTGGTTGAACAAATGCTCTGGAGCCCTTGATGGGTTGAAATGCTAGTTTTGGAGCCTTGGTCGGACAAACGCTCTAGAGCTCGACAACAACTGTGGGTTGAGTTACTAGTCCAATAGCCTTGGTTGGATAAATTATTTGTAGCCCTAGAAGGCTTGGATAGAGACCAATATGATGATGGTTTTGTGATGTTCAACTATGAGGTGGAATCACTATTTGATGGGTTGAGGTGGTTTTGCCTCTGGAAGCCCTGGATGGTTTTGATTGATGTTTTTTATGAGATCCCACATTCATGCTTGGTATATCGCATGGGGGTGAATAGCTAAAGAGATATTTGGCTCAGCCATTCTATGGTCAGGTGGAACGTGGTAGTCCCATACCTGGTTGGCCTTTCCATCATTAATATGAGGTTATTTCTCCTTGTTATCTCATGAGTATTATACTGGTTTATATGTGGATTACATGGCTATTGTTTCCTTGGTATTTCTATTGTTATTATGATGGTTATGAATATGTATTATGAAAGAGGATATGTATGGATCCCATCATGTTTTTACTTGTATATGAATCAACAATGTATCTATGACCTTATGGATGAATCTGCAGCTAAAGTAATAAGGAAAAAATGCCTCATAAAGAATCTCAGATAAGTATGAGACCCTTATTCTTAGATATGTCATTTACACCTATAGATTTTATTGACGCCAAATATTTGAAAGAATGTTAGTCCCAGTTAGGGATGGTCAAGCCTAGTCCTAGAGTTAGTTTTTGGTTTATTAGCCTTGTCACCATGCGTTTAATGAATTCCAGAAGTTACAACAAGTTCTGGGAAGTGGCCGGAATTATAGGCTTGAAAAATGACTTGAATTCCCCGGAATATCATACAGGTTTGCTAGAAATAGTCCTTGGATGCGGGAATGTAGGCTTGTGGGAGTGTCTAGAGATCTTTGGATGCTAGCATGCCCATAGCATGCCCATAGCATGGGAGCATCTAGAGGTTTAATAGTTTAAAGACTCAGTGGGACCCAAGGGTTGGTTAGCAGAAATGGTGGGATGGTTCCTAGGGGTCCTATTCCAAAAGTTGAAGGTCGGTATGGTGTGTTTCCATTGGTTCCACTTCCTTAACATGACTTAAGAGGTCGAATCATATCATAGTAACTTATTATCACAATTTTACCCTTGTTAGCCCATTACTTGGGTAGATGTGGGAGGAGGGTGTTACAAACATCTCTTTGGAGAGAGATGCCACTTGATATAAGAGTTTTTCCCTTTTGTTGATAGACATTTTACTATGTACTCATATTCTTCTTGCAGAGACTAATGAAGTGGCCTCCCCACTATTGACCCAGGGCCAAGAGACGTAGTACACACTTGAGGAACTTTGTTATCATGTCTTGTGTATGATTGCTTCATGGTTATTTTTCCTATTTATGTTGATGGATTGGTGAAGTATTGATTAGATGATGTATTGCTCATGTTTCACATGAAAATATAAGTGTTAATAAAAGGTATTGCAAGTAAAGTTTTTTGTTTAAGAGCATTCACAAAAATTTTCAAATCAAGTGGTATCAGAGTGGTCTAACCATTTTTCCAGAGATTGTAAATGTCATCATAGTAAAACGATTGAAGCGAGAAAGACTTCAAAATTTGGAAGAGATTAACCATTACATTGGCATAGAGAATGCAGAGCTTAGAAGGATTCTACAAGATGTAGAGGAAGATAAGTGGAAATTGAGGCTCTGTTTAAAGTATACTTTGGAGGAATAAATGGGAGAATGTTCCACAACAAAAGGAGAGTTGGCCAAAGAATATGATGAAGTATCACCAACAACATTGAAGGTAAAAAAACTTCTTATTCTCATGATGTTATTTCTATTGGAAGCATTGAGATACCTATTTGAGGAACCAACATGAAAATCCTCACCAAGATGGGGTATAAAAGAGGAGGACTTGGTATTAATGGCCAAGGTATCACGAAGTCACTAGAGGTTGTAAGAAGGAATTTATTTGCAGGATTGGGGTATATTGAAGGAGAATTTCCTGTAGGCTTTAACCTTGTAAAGAAATTACATGCATACGAATTCTAAAACACAGAAAATAAACAATAGCGAGAGAATAACACATAAAACAAATATACATAGATATTTTCCCCTAGATCCCAAAACTGGGACTACCTGATTGATTTTTCATTATGCTCCTTTCAATGTTACAATACATATATATACATGTTGAAGCATCCAATACCATGGACCAAAAACCATCGCACACAAAACCATGTGAAAAAACCATGCACAAAATCATAGGTAGGTCCCCAGGGCACTACCTTGAACCCCATAGAGGTGGGCTAACCACCCCTCTGTTGCGCAGTCAGTGCAACGAAGGGGGGATCCACCCCCCCTCTAACCCCCCAGTTAACTAGGGGAGCTAGTCATGGAAATAATATAACACAACCCAACATTCTCCTACTTGTTGTTTTCTTTCCACAGGAGAGCTTAGTCATTTATCTAGCCCTGCAATGCCCATTTTTTCTCTACACCAAGAGAACTTCTCAAATCTCACATATTTTTTCAATGCATATGCAACATTCTTCAAAGTCTCCACCTTTACGAGTAACACTTTTTTGTCTTCTATCATATCCCTCACAAAGTGATACTGAACATCAATGTGCTTTGTCTTTGAATGATAAGCAAAGTTCTTTGCCACGAAAATGGAAATTTGGTTGTCACCTTATATCCTTATAGCTCCCTATACTAACCCCATACTTGAGCACAAATCTCTACAACCAAACTGATTCCTTGCTTGCATGAGGGGCTTCCATGTATTCTATCTCTGTAGTTGATAGTGCCACTATAGATTATTTCTTACTCATCCAACGGACTGCACCTCCAAATAGGTTAAACACATACCCACTTGTAGATATTCTTTGATCCAGATCTCCAGCCCAGTCCGCATCAACAAATCCATCAATATCCAATACTCTATCCAATCCTGGTCTTCCTTGGTAGCACAAACCATAATCACTAGTGCCACGCAAATACCTGAAAACCCGCTTCACTGTTGTCCAATGCTCCTTCCCTGGTTTTGACATAAGCCTACTCAATACTCCCACTTCATGTGCAATGTATGGTCTAGTACATATGATCACATACATCAAGCTACTGACTGCACTTTCATATGGAACATGGGACATGTCATCTTCCTCTTCTTGTGACTTGGGACACTGTTCAGCAGATAACTTTACACCTACAAGAATATGGACCTTCACAGGTTTACTATCCTACATATTAAACCTCTGCAATATTTTCTCGACATACTTCCTCTAGTTTAACTAGAGCTTCCTCTTTGTCCAATCTCTTTTAATTTCCATGCCCAAAATATAGTTTGCAACACCTAGATATTTCATGTCAAATTTGGAGGACAATTGGGTCTTCAAATCCCGGATAATTTCTTTGTCATTTCCAACCAGCAACATATCATCCACATACAAGACCAAATAAATAACACGGTCACCAATTAATTTAAAATACACACAGTGATCTGCGTTACTTCTGGTGAACCAAAGTCCCCGTATAAATGTATCAAATTTCTGACTGTTTTAACCCATACAGAGACTTTTTTAACTTGCATACCAGTTCTTTCTTACCCTTCACCACAAAGCCTTCAGGTTGTTTCGTGTAGATCTCCTCTTCCAGATCCCCGTGAATAAATGTTGTCTTCACATCCATCTGTTCTGCCACAAAATCAAAAGTAGTAGCAAGAGATAAAAATAATCTAATATAATCTACCTTGGCAACAGGAGAAAAAATATCACCAAAATCAATTCTCGACACCTGGGAATAACCTTTTGCTACCAACCGAGATTTGTATTTCTCCACCTTTCCTTCTGTATTTTTCTTCTTCTTGAACACCCATATGCTGCCAATGGGTTTCCTTCCAACCGACAACTCCACTAAACACATATTTCATTAGATTTGGAATTAAATAGTGGATCTAGAATTTCAAAATAACCAAAAAAATCAATTATGGTGAAGTGCTTGTAATAATGTTTTTCCAATTTTACTAAAATATGTGTTACTAGATCCCAAGCCTCATTTTTGTGCAAATATGCCATTTCATCAACCATGGCCTCTTTCCAGAGTTTTCCATCCTTTGAATCTACTGCTTCCTTCATAGTTCTGGGATCATCATTAGTAATAGATAAAGTAATATTTGAACAGAAAGTAGATGGATTATACCTTTTTGGCTACCTTATTTATCAAACTAATATTCTCACAACCAGAGTTTGTGGATGTTCATCTTCTGATTCCTCTTCTGTTGTAGATTCTGATTCTTCCTCCTTTAGCTCAAACTTTAACTTCTCAGGTTCCTTTGCTTGGACTTCATGTTTAATAACATATTTCACCTCTCTGAACACCACATATTGGTTGTACACAACCTTCCTTGTTACTGGGTTCCAAAGTTTATAACCCTTTAAACCATCCTTATACCCAATAAAGATGCACTTTTCAAATCTACTATCCAACTTTGTTATTTTCTCCTTTGGAACATGCACATATGCATCACATCCAAATACCCTCAGATGTGAAAGAGAGGGTTTCCTACGAGTCCATACCTCTTGTGGAGCCTTGCCCTCCAACGTTGATGAAGGTGATCTCTTGACCAGGTGTTATCACCTAGATTGACGTTAGGCTGAAGGGAGGGAATGCCAAGTTAACCACAAACCAAGCTTAGCCAAGTAGCTAGCCCTACTAGGCCGAGAGAGGACTCACTCTGTAAGGGTCTCAGTCTAGATGACTAGATTAGGTAAAGGATTTTAGGCTAGGTATAGTAGCAAGAAATTTTTGATTGGATTTTGTAGATATTTTTCCGAATCAGGAGGAGATGGACAGTTTAGGTCTGGGAAATTAGGTTATAAATGTAGGGTGTTCTATGGGGCAAGGTAGGGATAGGCTTTAGCACTCTTGGGCTTGATGGGGTGAGATGTTTTAGACTGTGAGAAGCTAAGAAGGGCATGTGACAATCATGGATCCTTTTTGGACTACAGAAAACATGAAACAGTGAATGGTTTCCCAAGGCAGAGCACTGATACAATGGATTCTACCTATCAAACATGAAAACATTCAACTAGAAGCAATGAAATGATTGATGGCATACATGAAACACATAAACATATAATCACAGAAGATGAAACTGTACTAGAACTCCATACCACAGGGATCCCATAAAAATAGCTGCAATTGTTATTAATTTCCTGCCAAACTGCTTACAAAGGTGTACAATCAATCTCTGAGCATCCACACTGAGTCAAACCCACAAAATTACTAAGAAAATACGTGATATAGGCCTCAAAACAACTAATCCTGGCCTCAGGGGTCGAGCGCTACACCTTTTGGAGGCACTTGTTGGAGGAATGACCACCTCCATTGGATTTAGAAAGCCCAAGAAAGACAGGAAAACC
Source organism: Pinus taeda (assembly GCA_000404065.3). Taxonomy (NCBI): domain Eukaryota; kingdom Viridiplantae; phylum Streptophyta; class Pinopsida; order Pinales; family Pinaceae; genus Pinus; species Pinus taeda. The sequence goes on along the minus strand of APFE030912281.1, from coordinate 223,438 downwards.
ATGTTTCTAGCCTTGGAAGGCAAAACTAGTTGGTGGAAAAGGAAAAAAACTAACAAAAAGTCACATTTCTGCCTCATTTTTGGACCAGGCATTGCAGGTTTGATCAATCTTGGGAGAATCCATTTTTGGAGGGTCAAATCAAGCTTTTTGAAAACCGAAGATAAATCTGGAAACTAGACCAGATAAGATTTCCAAAGAGCTATCTTGGGCTCAATTTGGACATTGGGAAGGTAGTCAAAAGTGGGTTTGAACATGGCACTATACACTTCCTTCAGGCGCTACGTGTTTGACACTAACACTGCGCACTTGACAGGCAACCAAATTTTTCACTGTTTCTCTCAGAAAATACTTTTCACCTGTGGGATTTTGATTTTTTACTGATGTAATTCATAATGATGATGTAATTAAAGTGTATTTTTGTTACCTAGGGTAGATACATCAAATGAATCGCCTAAGTGGCATGTAATGAATCAGTTTACTTCATATTAGGGATGAGTCAGTTTGACCACCCTAGTCTTTAGTTTTCAGTTTAGTCTTTTGTGCAACTGCTCCTCCTCTCATGGATTCGACCCCTCAGGTTAGGATTAGTTGTTTTGAGGTCTATATCATGTATTTTCCTAGTAATTTTGTGGGTTGGACTTAGTGTGGATGCTCAGGGCTTGATTGTACAACTTTTGTAAGCAGTTTGGCAAGAGATTAATAAGAATTGCAACTATTTTTATGGGATCCCTGTGGTATGGAGTTTTAGTACAATTTCTTCTTTTGTGATTATAGGTTTATATGTTTTATGTATGCCATCAATCATTTCATTGCTTCTAGTTGAATGTTTTCAAGTTTGATAGGTAGAATCCATTGTATCAGTGCTTTGCCTTGGGAAACCATTCATTGTTTCATGTTTTCTGCAGTCCAAGAAGTATCCATGATTGTAAAATTCCCTTCTTAGCTTCTCACCAGTCTAAAACATCTCACCCCATCAAGCCCAAGAGTGCTAAAGCCTATGCCCTACCTTGCCCCATAGAACACCCTGCATTTCTGACCTAATTTCCCAGACCTAAACTGCCCAACTCCTCCTAATCCAGCAAAACCCCTAAAAAATCCAATCAAAACTTTCGTGCTACTTTACCTAGCCTAAAATCATTTACCTGATCCAGTCATCTTGACTGAGATCCTTACGGAGAGAGCCCTCTCCCTGCCTATTAGGGATAGCTACCTAGCTAAGCTTGTTTTGTGGTTACCTTGGCATTGATGCCCTTCAGCCTGATGTCAATCTAGGTGATAACACCGGGTAAAATGTAGTCTCCACCACCTTTGTCCAGAATTTTTGTCCCAACCCTGCACCACTGAGCATGCTTCTTTCCCTTTCCATCATTGTCTTGTTCATTCTTTCTGCAACTCCATTTTTCTCAGGTGTGTATGGAGTTGCCTTTTATCATGCTATACGACACTTCTTACATAATTCTTCAAATTTCTTCTTGCAAAACTCTCCACCATTATCTATCCTCAACACCTTTATCTTCTTCTCTATCTAGTTTTCCACCAGAGTCTTAAATTCTTTAAACCTATCAAAGACCTTAGATTTATTCTTAAGGAAATATATCCATGTATTCCTTAAGAAGTAATCTATAAATGATACATAGTACACAGACTTATCCAGTGATGGAACCTTCACAAATCCAAACACATCACTTTGCACAAGCTCTACTATCTATTTCGCCCTCTTACCACCAGAGCGGAAACTCACCTGATTCTGCTTCCCATATACACAATTTTCACAGAAATCAAAATACAAAGAGCTATTAGTCATACCTTCTACCATCCCTTTACCATGAAGTATTCAAAGGCCCTCATCTCCAATATGTCCAAGCCTTTAATGCCATAGCATGGTCTTTTCTCCAGAGACCACTAGAGTTTTTGCTCCACTTTCAGAAACCATCGAACTATTTTTCCCATTAAGAACAATGCTACCTTGCAGCTTGTATAGATTTCCAATCCGAGCTCCCCGCATAAATACCAATGCTCCCTGAACCATCTTGCAGGTATCCTTCTTGAACACTGTTTTTACACCTGCATCATCCAGCTTGCTTACAGAAATCAGATTTCTGGCCAATGCAGGAATATGCAGGACACCTTGAAGTGTTCTAACCCTTCCAGCTTGCAACTTCAACTTTACTTTTCTATGACCAATGAATCTAGCCTTCCTATCATCCCCTAAGAAGACATCACCACCACCGTATTTCTCATACTCGTAGAACCACTCTCTATGGGGAGTGAAGTGAAAGGATGCACCTGAGTCATTCAACCATGCCTCATGATCTACATGTGTACTTGAAGATGCCAAGTACACACCCCCACCTTCATCTGAGGTGGTTTTCGCCTTTGCAGAAGGAGAATCATCAGATCCCTTTCCTTTGTTAGGAGCTTTAAATTTACAGTCCCTTTTGCAGTGCCCTTCCTTTCCGTATTTCCAGCACGCCTTTACAGGTTTTCTAAGAGATTTAGACTCCCACTCGATGACTTATTTTTGTTTATGTTCTGGGACTGTCCTCGTACATACAAGGCATCACCATTATGCCTATCCATATTTTTCCGTCTCATCTCCTACGTTAGTAAGGATGAGACTATTTCATCAAAATGCAAGGAAGTTGCATTGCTACCTATTGCAATAACCAAACTATCCCACGAATCTGGTAGAGAACACAACAAACTGATGCACTTATATTCATCTGAAATCTTAATATCAACATATAATAATCAACTTACCATAGTATTAAATGCGTTTAGATGCTCTATCACCGAGTCTCCATCTTTCATCCTCAGGTTATACAACTTTTTCCGTAGAAACAATTTATTCACAAGAGACTTAGATTGGTACAAAGTCCCTAACTTGTCCCACAAAGCCTTAGTTGTAGCTTCCCTTGGTACATTTAGCAATACTAAATCTGAGACACACAATCATATTGTGCTCTTTGCCTTACGATCCAACTTCTTCCATTCTTCATCGGACACTCTCGTTGGTTTAGTACCCAGATCTACCGCGATCCACTGATCTTTATCTAGCAACAGATCCTCCATCTTGAGTTTCCATAACTCAAAACTTTGACCATTAAATTTATCGATTTCTATCTTTCCATTGCTCACCATCTTCTTTCACCACCAGAATCAATCCCGCAGATCTCGCACTGAACAGGGTCTACCACAGGCCCAAGTGAAACCCCTCAGCAACAAAAGCATCCCATTGAAACCAAAACAACTCTGATACCAAATGTAGGTTTTAACCCCGTAAATAAATTACCTGTAGACGAATATTAAAACATAGAAAATAAACAATAGCGAGAGCATAACACATTAAAAAAATATACACAGAGATTTTCCCCTGGATCGAAAAACTGGGACTAGTAGATTGATTTTTCATTATGTTCCTTCCAATGTTACAATACATATATATACATGTCGAAGCATCCAATATCATGGACCGAAAACCATTGCGCCAAAAACCATGTGTACAAACCATGCACAAAACCATAGGTATGTATGCGCACCTAATATAGGGTCCAAAAAAAAAAAGAAAATCCCAGGGGCGCTGTCCCGGACCCCGTAGAGGGGGGCTAACAGCCTCTTCAAACCCCCCATACAAGGGGGGCTTCTGCCCCTCGCTGCAGAGTCGACGCAACGAAAGGGGGGCTCTGCCCCCCTTCTAAGCCCCCGGTTAACTAGGGGAGCTAGTCGTGGAAAGGATATAACACAACCCAACATTTCTAAAGGCAAAAAAAGAAAGTGATTCCTCAAGGAAGGAATACCATCTAAGAGAAAAGGTGACACATCACTTTCCATGAACGATGTCTCCAACAAGAGATCCAGGAGAAGAACATGGTCCAAATCTCCTTCTCTAAATTTCAGCAAGGAAAGACATACAAGGTATGATGCAAACATGTATTCTATAGTTCCTTCCAATTATGAGTAAACGAGAAATTCTAGGAAAAATTTATGGCAAAGGAAACCATGTGCATTTTTTGGTTTGAATAATCATGTTGTTACCAAGTGTGGCAAAACAACGGTAACCAGGAAGAAGCTAAGACATCAGGATAAAAGGAAAACTAAGGAAGTATGGAGGGAGAAGAACCATTATATCCATTCTAACAAGCACGGAAATCAAAGAGACACATGTTGGGAGCTCCATCCAAAGATGTGTCCCAAGAATTTCCACCATAATTGGAAGCGTTTTTAAGTAGCTTACCCTAGCCACCATTGTAAATAACATGTTGTAAATTTTTTGTAAGAGTGATGACTGTATAAAACCACTTGTATATGAAACATAGTGATATTTTGGCCCGTTTAGTTGGATAACATTGGGATATAATGGTTTTTTAGGTAAATAATTGTAATCTTAACCAAGAGTGTGTTATAAATGCTTGACAAGTATGGGTCTTGTTTTGGTATTATAAGTTTGACATGTACGGGTAGTTACAAGTTTGCATATGGATACAGGTGTCAGTTTAATCATTCCAAGTTCCAAAGTAAAAAGCGAAGGAAAGGAAAGGTGGCTTGTGAGAGCCATCTGTTATGCAGATCAATATTGCAAACATGTTTACGCTTTTGGAGGACCAAAAGCTCCTCAGTGGGGAGGAATGATACATGTGACTCCAGGAAACCTCAAAAATCAATGTCTCCAAAATTCAATGGGAACATCAGCAAGTTGTAGTGCATGTTCTAGTGGAAAAAATGACAATCAAATACGAGTTCATATGACCAACTTATCAGAGTCAGAAGTTCACAAGTTAAAGAATAAAGTGACTCATAAGGCATACATGTCAACTTGTTAGAAATTGTAGAAAGAAAAAGGTTCAATTTTGACTTATGCCTTAGTCAAATTGAGCAAATCGAATTTCCACATCAGCATGACAACTTGGTGGAAGTTAACTTGTGTGGTATGGCCCTTGTCTACTAGTTAGGTCAGTAAATTCAAGTTATAGGCTAGAACTAGAGTTGTGCATGTAAATATTACTAACATTTAGAAATCTAGTTGAGTTATTGTTAGAAGAACTCAATTAACTGAGTTCAAGTAGCTAGTTGAGTCAGTTGAAGGTTAGTTGAGTAATAGAATTGTTGTTAAACTCAGTGATATCTCAGTTAACTAGTCAATCAACTAAAAATAGACACAATCATGCATGGGATTCGAATTTCCTAGTAAAGTTGGAGGACAAGGCACATTTGTATTTATATTTTTATACTAGTGAGTCTACAATGATTTTTCACTGAGAAGGTGTTCAATTCCTCAAGATATTGCACAAGGAAATAGGGAATTCCTCCTATTGTCTAGGGGACAATTCCTCTAGGATTGCGTAAGGAAATAAGGGTTGGATGAGGCTTAAATTGGCTAAGTGTTGACGAGAGAAATTCAGGAAGTAGGAGAAAAAGATTTGTATTGCAGGGTGTGCTTAAGATTCAAAGCAAGTCATTGTAATTGTTTCAATTCATGTAAATTAATGCAAAGCAACAGAGGGGTTTTTCCCAATTGGGTTCCCTAGAAATCATTTTGTACTTGTGGTTTTTCTTATTGCATGTCTATGCATGTTATTCTAAATTGTGATTTTTTTTCTCGCATATTAGTAGAGTAGAATTTGTGTCTCCTAATTTCAATTCGAATTCTTGATAAGTTGCAATTTCTATCAAATTTCTACATGGTATCAGAGCTCGAAATCACTATAGAAACCAGTCAATAGATTTTCTCCTTTAGAGATTTCAATTTTTAGATTTAGTGAAGAATTTTTCTTCCATGCGGGAAAAAGTCTTTCAATAGATTGATGTTGGAGTATGCATTGGAGGGAAGTTCAAATTTCTGAGCTTGGAACAGATTTAGGATAATCACAAGTGCCCTAGGAGCAACATTCTGGAGTAGTAATAACCTTGACTAGTGGGAATTCCTTGAAGTCCTCATATATAGTGATCATCAAGGAACTAATGAGCTATCATGAGGCAGAGTTGATGGAGCCCTAGTTTAGGGAAGATGCAAATGAACCTATGTGGATGCTTCTTAATGGATCTAGAAGGTTGCTCGTGGGAAGATTAGTGATCCAATATTTAGTGACACAAAAAGGAGACATGATCATTGATATTGGTAGATTGAGGAGTAGAGAGATTTCCCACACAGATATCGAGACTCAAACGGAGTCTATTTTTAGAGGGAAAAACCATATGGAGGTTACTAGTTCAGGATCTAGGGAGATCAGACTGATAATTGCAGTAGTTGTAGAAATAATGCGAAAGCAGTGATCGAGCAAAAGTAGCAGAAGTATGATTAGATCATATTTCACCATGCATGCAAATATACCTCCAAGAGTGAGGTGGGGTAATGTACAACCTTAGTCCCCTAGTTGATATATTTGGGCAGGGTCCATAGGAGAGGAGTAGAAGTTGCAGTATACTCTTCTCATGGATCATTACCTTGCTCCAAGTGCCCATAACATTCAATAGATGTAGGATCAGTGTCAGTTGGAGCAGCCAAATACTAAGGAGCACAAAGAAATGTTGATAACAAAGCAGGAGGCTCAGTAGCATAGTCAACAACATCGTGAATTTCCAAGTATACAATGCAGAGAATATTAGCAGTTAAATGCTCAGGATATAGCTGTAGCTTAGAGACATAAGTCATTTAGTGTTTTTTTTTATGCTTCTCAGTTGCAGTTGTTGTAGTAGAAACAACAACAGTGAGAGGTAGTGCTACAGTACATTACACATGAGATAGATTGGGGTTGCGTAGAGCCTTTTTCTTGCAAAGAGGGAGTGTTAGAAATTGTAGCAAGAAAAACACTCAAATTTGACTTATGCCTTAGTCAAATTTAGTAAATAAAATTTCCACATCAGCAGGAAAACTTGGTGGCAATTTACTTGTATGTCATGGCCCTTGGCTACTAGTTAGCTCCAAAAATTTGAGTTATAGGCTAGAAGTAGAGTTGTGCATGTAAATATTGCTAAGATTTAGCAATATAGTTGATTTATTGTTAGTTGAACTCATTTAACTGAGCTCAAGTAGCTAGTTGAGTTTGTTGAAGGTCAGTTAAGTAGTAGAACTATTGTTAAACTCAGTGATCTCTTAGTTAACTAGTCAATCAGTAAAAAATACACACAGTCATGCATGTAATTCAAAATTCCTATTTGGGGTGGAGGAAAAGGCGTTTTAGTATTTATATTTGTATACTAGTGAGTGTACAGTGCTTTTGCACTGAGCAGGTGATCAATTGCTCAAGCTATTACGCAAATAAATAGGGAATTTATCTTATTTGTAGGGTTTAATTACTCCAGGATTGCCTAAGGAAATAGGGGCTTGGATGAGGCTTGAATTGGCTAACTGTTGGCTAGAGCAAGTCATGAAGCAGGAGAACAAGATTTGCAGTGCAAGATGTGTTTATGATTCAAAGCAAGTCATTGTAATTGTTTCTCTTTTCATCTGAATTAATGCAAAACAGTGGAGAGTTTTTTCCAAATTGGGTTCCCCTATAAATCATTGTGCACTTGTGGTTTTTCTTGTTGCATGTATATGTGTTTTGTTCTAAATTTTGATTTCCATTTTTCATATTAGTAGAGTAGAATTTGTGTCTCCTGATTTTAATTTGAATTCTTGAGTAGTTGCAATTTCTATCAAATTCCTACACAACTGAGTAGCCAATTAGCTAACGAAACATGACACTCCATCATTGGCTCTTACCCCTGTGGAAAAGATAAAAAATAATAATATTAAAATACCAAAAGAAAACAAAATCATAAAATATGATTATTTTAATAAACATATAACAAAAATCATATAATATATATCAAAACAAACCAATATGTAAATGGTAAAAAACAATGGTCATTAATGTTTATGGTATGGCATTATAATACCATATGTTTCCAACAAATGTTTAAAAAAAGGGTTTTTTATGGTTACAAAACCATATATTTATAAATATGAAAAAACAATAAGTTGGAAAACCATATATATGGTTTATTCAAAACCATATTTTAATGACCAAAAAATATCGGTGGCATATAATATTCAAACATAGGTGGCATATGAATTAAATATTCAAAAGGTTTGTGAAATATTCAACGACGATAAAAAACCAAACTTACAATGTTTTTTTTAATTTGTTGTTTTATATTAGAATGAGAAAAACATCAATTATGGGTCGAAGGGGTTGGAACCCCTGAACAACCAAGTCTTTATTTATTTATATTCTAACCGACATGAAAGAGGGGTGCTTTGTAATTAAATACAACCAGCTTGTACTTTAACTTAATCTCTATCATTCGAGGGGAAGCCATTGGCGGAGGTGGAATTCTGCGTAGGAACCAGGAGGCCAACCAGGCAGATCCAAGAAGAATGGAACCATGACATTTGGTAGAACCTTGATACAGTTCCAAGGGTCAAACCCTTAGTAGAGGAATCTTTGAGGAATATTTGAGATTCCCTAGAGGTCTGAATTTGCTAGTATGGGAATGGGGTCAACTTTATATTCAGATTGCTCAAAATTTTGCAACGATTGCGATGGTGCAATCTGTTTTTGCATTTGAGCAGCCAATTTTATAGAGGAATAACTTTGAGCATGCAAACTTGAGGGTGGAACCTTGACACAGGAATCTATTAGGAATCTTTTAGATTCCTTGTAGGTCTAGAATTGACAGTTTCAAAATGGGATCAATTTTATACTCATATGAACCAAATTTTTGCAAGGATTGTGATGCCACAATCTGTTTTGGCATTTGAGAAGTCGATTTTTAAGTCATTGTCACATTGGGAGGTATAATGATGCGTTTTGGCCACTTTGCTTATTTTTATTTTGGCGAAAGGATGGATGTATGTTGTAGGTTCTGATGATCTCTACATGTTGCAGTAGGACAATGATATCTAAACTTTTGCAGGAAATTCATCATTTTAGCCATTTCACAAAAACCGAGATGATGCAGTAATGAAAGAGGACCATGTTGACACTTCATAAGAAAGTAGTCATGTTTACAGCCATTGGTGTTAGAATTGTGAGATAAGTATGATTTGAATATGACAAACAAATTAAAGAGGACCATTTTGTGCCACTTTATGTGAGAGGTCTATTTTATGCCACCTTGTGTGAGAGGAGCATATTATTCCACTTATGTGTGAGAGATCATTTATGCCACTTTGGTGAGATATCATTCCTTTGTCATGCTGAAGGAGAACATCTTGTGAGTGGGAGTTCTTTGTAGGAGAATGTCTCTTTGGAGAGACATGCCACTCGAGATCAGAGTTTCATCCTTGTGTTGACAAATATTTTACTATGTACGCACCTTCTTCTTACAAAGACTAATGAAGCGGTCTCCCCATGATTGACCAAGGGCCCAAAGACTTAGTCCACACTAGACGAACTTCGTTATCACGCCTTGTGATCTAGATTTAAACAGGAACACAACAAATTACAGAGATATCCATAAACACAAAGATGCAATGGAAATAATACTTCATTTCATTAATGTAAAACACTGAGATATGCTTACAAACAGAAAATGTAAATAAACAAGTAGGGCGATGGTAGCTTATCTTTGAGAAGAGATGTGGTGGCTACATGCCTCTGAACTGTGTTACAATGAGGCTCGAAGGCCTATTTATTGTTGAGAAACAATGGAAAACCCTAAACATCCAAAAATCTAACCCTAGAAGATGAAACGCCAAACTGTGGGCCCCATTTGGGTAAATCGGTACATCAACTTCCTGGGGTCGTAACTTTGCCATACAATCTCCGTTTGATGCATACAATATCTCGTTAGAAAGATCTATCCGAGAACTACAACTTTTGGAAGAGAAACATCGATCCATGGAACCATGTTGCGCCCAGTTCTCCTAAGAAAAGTTGTTTATGGACCAATATCAACCCAGATCATTCCTCCCCCCTTAGGAAGCAATGGTCCCCATTGCGTTGAGTTCCTCCATGAGATGAGGAAACTTATGCTGAACTTAATCCCTGGTGAGCCACTTTCCCTGGTGAAGGAGTTGGTCTGCTTTGACAACTCAATATAGTTGGATGTTCTGTTGGCGAGTGTGCTTGATCTATGTGTCCATGATTTGATCAGTTGCAATTTGTTCCATGCAATGTGGATTTAACTCTGTGGGTGTGAGTTGTTCTGCAATGTCGGATGTGTCTAGTAATGGTGGAAAGTATGGCCGAAGGTGGTCCACATTGAACACTTGGTGTAGGCCAAGGAATGGGGGAATGCTGAGCTCAAATGCATTGTCTCCCATAGCGTTGGTAATGGTGTAAGGACCATATCGGAGTGGTCCAAGTTTCTGATAGGCTCTGGTAAGGCGTTCCTTTTGCAAATGCATCTAGAATTTGTCATCCACCTAAAACTTGTGTGGCACCCGATATTGATCATGTCGTTGCTTGTACTTGGCATTTGATTTCTCCATAATGTGATTGATTTTCTGGCGAATATGTTGGATGTGCTCAACGAAGTTGTTTGTCTTATCTGTTTCGGACTGGCCATGAGCCGAATCTGCATGAGTAGCTGCAAATGGCATAGCCACATCAATGGGACATAGTGGTTGGAATCCTAAGCACACCTGAAAAGGGCTATGGCTAGTCGAGCTGTGTAGAGCCTGGTTGTAGCTGTGCTGAACATAGGGGAGGCTCTCATCTCATGTGCGTGGATTCTTTGAGTTGTACATGCGCAGAATGTGTACAATCATCCTGTTGATAACCTCTATCTAGCCATCAGTTTGAGGATGGAAGGTTGTGGACTTAGTGAGTTTGTGTCCAGCATTGACCAGAGACTAGACCAAAATGTACTGAGGAACCTACTGTCTCGATCTGAGATGATAGACTGTGGGATCCCAAAGTGTACCCACACTCGTTCAAAGAAGAGTTTAGTAGTGGCTTCTACTGTGATATTCTTCTTGCAGGCCGCCATAATGGCCGTCTTCGAGAACCTGTCGATGACCACAAAAACACAGTTGTTTCCATGCTTAGTGGAAGGAAGGCCTAATATGTAATCCATGGAGATGGATTCCCAAGGTCGACTAGGGGTAGGAAGCAGGGTATAGACGCCTTGCTTCTTGACTGTCGGTTTGGCAATGGCACAGGTAGTGCATGATCTGATGTACTTCCCGACATCCTGTCAAAGATTTGGCCAATAGAAATACTTCTGCAGTACTGCCACCATTTTCTCGATCCTGAAATGCCCAACAGCCTGACTGTAGTGTGCTTCCCAAATCATCTTGGCAAGCTCGCTTGAAGAAACACAAAGGTGACCCAGGTGGCATAACAAGGCATCCTGGAGGTGAAAATATGGAACATGCCAACCCTCCAAGAGTGTGTGGTATGTGTGGCAAAATTCTATGTCGCTTTTGTCGAGAAGTGGCCAATCAGAAGTCTCGTGCCCACAAGAGTTGAGCACGATGGTTAATGACATGATCAGTGGTCGATTGAGGGTATCTGAAACATTATTGGTGTTGCCCTTCTTATACTTGATATTAAAATGGAACTGTTGTAGGTATGTGGACCACTTCTGATGGTGATCATTCTGAAATTTCCCTTGGGTATGTATGAACTGTAGGGGTTGGTGGTCTGTGTGGATGAGCATTTCCTTCCCCAAAAATGTAATGTTTCTATTGTCGGAAGGCTTGCACAATGGAATACATCTCTTTGTCATAAGTGGGATACTTTCGGACTGTGTCTGAAAGTGTCTCACTGTGATATGCCACTGGATGCCCGTGTTGAGTAAGGACTGCCCCAATAGCATAGTCAAAGGCATCTGTCTCAACCTCAAATGGTTGTTGCAAGTCTGGCAATGCAAGCACTGGTGCCGAGCAGAGGCGATATTTCAACTCTGTGAATGCCTTCTGTTGAGTTTCAGACCAAAAGAATTTTGCTTTCACTCCTCCCTTGGTGACTTGACTCAAGGGCCAAGTGATATGAGAAAATCCCAACACGAACCTGCGGTAGAAGTTGGCAAGACCTAGAAAGTTGCGAAGCTCCATTAGAGTGGTTGGAGAGGTCCAATCCTGAATGACTTGGATCTTGGCTAGATCCACATGCACCCCCTGTTCATCAAAAATGTATCCCAGATACTGAACCTGGGTCATGCCAAAAGTGCATTTCTCCAAATTGGCACATAACTTGTGTTTCCGCAGTGTTTGGAGAACTTATCGGATGTGGTAGAGGTGCTCTTCCCAACTTTGGCTGAAGATCAGGATGTCATCCAAGTATACCACTGCAAATGAGTTGGTGAATGGTCCCAAGATGTCATCCATTAGCCTCATGAAGGTTGCAGGAGTATTTTTCAATCCGAAAGGCATAACCAACCATTCGAAAAGGCCCTCCTTGGCTTTGAAGGAAGTCTTCCACACATCGGAGGGTTCAATTGGTACTTTGTGATATCCTGACTTCAAATCAATCTTGCTGAAAATTTTTTCCCCCTTCAATTGGTCCAGGAGGTCATCAATCCGTGGGATCGGGTACCTATTACAGAGAGTGATCTTGTTCAACACCCGATAGTCAATACAGAGTCTCCAAGTCCCATCCTTCTTCTGTACCAACATGATTAGGCTCCCATAGGGTGATGAACTTGGATGGATGTGACCTTTCTGTAGCAGCTCTTGAATTTGCCTCTTGATTTCATCATTCTCCAGAAAGGAGCGCTGATAAATTGGTCCATTGGGCAGTAGCGCACCTGGGGTCAGATCAATGGAGTGCTTGACCTGACAGTGCAGAGGAGCCCCTATGAGGGAGGTGAAGATGTCCTCGTACTCCTCCATGACCTTGTCCATCTATAGTTTTCGTGCGAAGGGGCCCTGTCTGGAGGTCGTGGCCACTATCTTCTTCTTTCCTTGAGGGCATATCATCAGGAAAACAAATTTCCTAGTTTTGGAAATGAGCGTACTGCATTGTTTTGCAGTAACCAAAGAGATGGTGGTAGGCAGTGCTACCTCCAATATCCTGTACAACTTATTTCCCAAAGTAATAATAATAGCATGGGGCCTTGATTCATACACAACATGTCGCTTCTACAAGTATGGTTGTCATAATAATACATCACAAACTTCAAGGGGGGCAATGTCACACAATACCTCATTCGTGAAGGGATTGATGTTGTATGGAAGGCGACACTTCTGGCACACACGAAGATCTCGTCCTTGGTGAAGCCACCTGATGGTGTATGGTTGTGGATGTGCTATGGTCAGTAAGCCTAGCCGCTTCATGACCTCTACTAAAATGAGGTTCTTTTGGCTCTCGCTGTCGACAATGAACTATAACAGGGATCCCTTTACCCACATATGGGAGTGGAAGAGATGCTCCTCCTCCTCTGGATCTTCAGGTTCCTCCTTCTGAATATTTGTGGTGGCAACAGTGGCGTTGGGTTCCGCATCGATAATCTTCTTCCCTTTGTCATTTCCCTTGTCAAGTTCTGACTCAAAGTTGAAACACGCATCTGATTCTGAAACCTTTATCTCAGCTACCAGTTATTGCTTGGCCCAACGCTCACTTGTGTTGTGAGTGGAGCTCTTATGGAACTCACACTATTTTCCCATATCCCTTTTCGGCTTTGCGGTGCTATTCTTTGCTTGTAGCTTTGGTGGGTTGTCTTAGGCCACCCCGCCTTGGCTTTGTCCTTTGTTTTGCGGTTTGGGGGCACCTTTCCCTTGCTTCAGATTTGCATATCCAAAGTCTCGCTTCTTTTGTTTAAACTTTTGCTTGACCTTGACGGCATATCGGTATGTCGTGTCGAGCGAGGAGATGTTAAGGATTTCTATTTCTTCCTGGATGTACCTGTCCAGGAAGCCACGGTATTTGAGTATCAAATGCTACTCTAATTCCTTGATGTGCAACTTTGTGCAAAGGGTATGGAAAATATTGGTAAACTCCGGCACTTCTTGGTCCCTTCCCTTCCATAACGTCGCCCACTTTATGTATTGATCCTCATAGCTTCCGACAGGGTAGTACTGCTCCTTGATAGAATCTCGGAATGAATTCCAGGTGGGTGCAGCTAAAAATAGTGAGTCGGTACTTTCATCCTTCTACTCGCAGTAGGTTTCCCAGCAGTCCTTAACGTGGGGGGCTGCTTTGAGAAGAGCGAAAATAATCTTTTCACGACTGAAAAAATCATGAACAGAAAAATAACCCTCTAGCAGATTTAACCATTTATCAACAGCATTTGTGTCTATATGACCCTCGAATATGGGGATTCCAAAATTAACCTGTACCTTAAACGGTGTGGCGTTTCCAGAGTAGCTGTGGGGAGCCGATGTGTCGCCCCTGGGTAGCCGCTAAAGGATCTAGGCAAAGTTGTCTATCATCATGTTCCTTTGTCGCTTGAGGGCTTCTTCGAGCAAGATTTCGATAGGATCTCCTGCCCCCTCATCTTTCTTTTCATTCACCATGGGAGGCAATCAGGTTTTGCGAGGCTGGTCTTGCAAAGGTTCGACCAGTTCAAGCCCTAACTCCTTATATCCAGACCTCGTTGGGGAAATGCAAAGAAAAACAGAGAAAAAGCAGACTGCTCTGATACCAATGATCCGAACTTAAACAAGAACGCAACAAAATATGGAGATAACCATATACAAAAAGATGCAATGGAAATAATACTTCATTTCATTAATGGAAAATATTGAACTATGCTTACAACCAAAAATCGAAATAAACCAGCTAGGGTGATGGTAGCTTAACTCTGAGAAGAGATGTGGTCACTACATGCCTATGAACTATTCTGAACTGTGTTACAATGAGGCTCGAAGGCCTATTTATTGTTGAGAAACAATGGAAAACCCTTCACATTCCAAAAGCTAACCCTAGAAGATGAAACGCCAAATTGTGGGCCTCATTTTGGGTAAATTGGTGCACCAATTGCCCGGGGTCGTAACTTTGGCATACGATCTCCGTTTGACGCGTATGATAGCTCGTTAGAAATATCTATCCGAGAACTACCACTTTGGGAGGGGCAACATCGGTCCATGGACCCATGTTGCCCCCATATTTCCCAAAAAAACATTGTTTAGGGCCTCAAAACGGCTCCGGAAGTTTAGGACCCGAAAAAACTGCTAAAAATAGTAAATTGTGCTACAGTTACGGAAACTGAAAAACTGAAAGAGACAGTTGTGGGGGTCCAAATGGGATAGGTGTGTGGCCACCAACATCCACCTGGATCACAAATGGAAGCAAACATTCTTTTAATAATAGAACCAATTTGTTTTGGGGAAGCAAAAATGTGGATTAATATGTTTCCAACATAATTTATACTCTAATTTGTTATTCTAAATTGGATTAAAGATTCATACATTGAATATTTATTCATCTCCTACCTCAAATATGTTTGAATTGGAATTTATTTAGATTAAATAATAAATAGTCCTTTTCCTTGTTGAAAGTGAATTTTTCTTTCACATGTATTTCTTCTTTTCCTTTTTTGTTAGTAGTGGAGAGATACTTTTGACTAGATATTTTGAGTTTTAGATGGTGAAAATGGCATTTTGGTCAAATGTTTTAGATTAGAGAACCTATGAGAGTTTGGGTGTGGTGAGACGTTGGTAATTACGTTGGTAAGGGAAATGAACCGTTAACAAAGGGTATTGTAGAATGGGTTTCCAAAAGCTCAGATTAAACATGGCTCTAGCAGCAAGTAAATGGACAAATTCAATTGCCATTTAGAAAAAAGGCATAATAAGGATAATATAATTAAGTAGATTAATAGTATATGAATGAATGATATTTCTAACGAAAATGACTTATATGATGCTATGTATACAATTGATGGGTCATGCTTTTAATTTAGGATGTGTTTACTTATTTACTATCTTATATCATCAATGTTTTTTGTTATTTCTTTCATTCACTATGACACCTAGATAAACAAAGGTCCAAGTGGGAAGTATCTAATCACGAGGCTCATTTTGAATAACCAACCAATAATTACTCTTTTGGTCACTAATCATATTTCAAAAGGCCTAGCAAAATACAAACATGAAATCACTAACACCCACCACTTACTCTAGTTAGCTCTCATATATATATATATATAGAAAATAATAATATGCAACGTGATATTTCATAATCCTAGAAGAAACTTGAAGCTCAGTAATTCAAATCTCTCCTTGGAGATGGCTAGCCTCAAACAAATAACTAGGGGAATCAATTATCAAGTGATATTTGGTCCTAGGGGGTAACCTGTCCAAATTGACTAGTGGATAATAATACATACAAAGAGGGTATTATTAATCATAACAAATGTCAATGAATAAGAAACCATAACATTTATAATCATCACACTCAAACCAATACCAAAGCGAGAAAGTATGTAGATAATGAGAATCTATTCAATATGATCATATGATTTGTCAACATTAACTATGAGGAAAGAGGTTTCTTTCTAAATTCCTTTACCAACCCTATAGCCTCCCAAATATAAATCATTTTCTACAAAATAAAGTGACTACTTAAAAAAACCTATTTATTCCTTACGCATAACCTTCTCAATTACATCCGCCACCCGTGCCATTTCCTTAGCCATGATTTTATAAGAAAAACTTGAGAAAATTATTGGTGATGATCTCATAAAGGTGTCCTTGGTAGCACTCTTTGTAATGAGCTTGATGAACCCTTGATTAATACTTTATTAAAAATCTTAAGTAAAATGTGTTTGAATCTAGGTGATGAAAGTCTTCTCCACTAGTATCTGATGTTGTCTTGTAGAACTAACAAGGTATTCCATTAATCCCTTGAGATTTACCCTTTTTCATATAGCTAAGGGTTGCAAAAAAATGAACCTTCATGAAATCCATATCCAACTTGTCACATTCTACAATAAATACCACGTGTGGCACCACCTTGTAACAAGCATATTTAGGAGTAACGATTGCTTTTGTGAAGGGATAAGAAAAAAATGAACTCTAGAAATGATCACTAAACATTATTTAACCTTAGAGGGATATTTCTTAAGCGAACCACTTGATATTTGAATACCAAGAATTGTCATCTACCACTTTCCTTTCTAATAAGTCAAATAATAATTTATGGTCATCATCTGCCTCTTGAATCCTCCAGAACCTTGTGCAAGCCACGGTTCATATAGAATTATTCTCCTCATACGTATGCACTACCAACTCCACGTGTGCTACATCTTATTGAAGCACATGTTATATAGGTCTTCCTCAAGGAATATATGGACCTCTTCCAACTTCTTCCCAGCCTTTTGATGTTCTCATGTACACTTGCAACCAATCATGTCGACCTAACCTACATGAATTCAAAAATCCTTCAAATGTTTGCTTCCTATCATAACAACAACACTCATCCCCAACTAGACATGGAATACTGCTCCAAACATGATGAATGAAAACATGTAAATCAAGGGAATCTAAATGAGAATCATTGAGCTCATACAAGGAAAATGCCTTTTAGTCAATCAAATCACCCACTAAAATGGAAGTCTATGTTTGTAGATGGTCTAAGGTAGTTGTCTAATTTTGATGATTAACAAATTTTCCCTAGTTATTTCATATCTCATTATTTATCAAGCTTTCCATTTTTAATAATTTTTCTGCTAATGTCATATAGATAATACATTTTTTTCTAGGTTAATCTTGAGATAAAATTGCGATTGAACTTAAGAGTAAATTAGAAATTAATGAATTTGATTTCCAGGTGCATGTTATTTTATTTACAATGATGGAAAATAGATGATTTTTTATATAAATCGATTGAGTTGATTTTAGAATAACCTATTGATATTTTATGTATTTATGTGTTGTGAAGCATTCAAACATTGTTGGAAAGATATGGAAAGTGTTCAGAAGAATGTAACACTACTAATACAACCGAAAGACAAGATGTTCAGGTGACTCTTCATCATTATATATATGTGTAAAATTGTAAACAACAATTTTGTTAAATAATTATTTTCCTTATGAGTTTACAAAATGATAAATTTATCCTTAATTCTAAGATCAATTAGTCAATAAGATGATACATTGTGTTGTACTTCTCTTAGTAATTGAGCTTAAATATTTCATTAATTTTCACCATTTTATGAACATGTGGAAGAAATCATGTCCAATGAGAGAAAAGTATTAGTAATAGTTTTTTTATTAAAATACTTCCTATATTTAGAGAAAAATAGTTACATCAGAGACAAAATAATAAATGAGGAGGGCAAGTACAATACTATTTACAAATGACTAGGGTAAGTAAAGTATGATTCACATTATCTTCAAAAATGAAGTAGAAAAAAAAGGACAAATTGAATAGACATAGAGAAATTTTGAGGTAAAACATGTGCCTCAAAACAAAACTGTACAACAAAGATCAACTTAACAAGAACCAACGGGATTCAATATGAGGATGTCAACTATGAGGGATGTTTTACCATATTTGGAGTAAAAATGTAAAAAAAAAATTACTTTTCAACTCATATTTTCAACTTATCTCCCTACGATTTTTCTCAAATTTCAAGTAGGAGCACTAGTTGGATGTGAAATTTAATTTTGTATACTACATGAAAACATGATTGCAATCACATTTTTTTTTTTTTTTTATGTATTTCACATTTTTCATGTAGTAGGGTTCATGGAAAGTATGCAACATGGGTATTCCTTGGATAAAAAATTAAATTATGCATCCCATGAGTACTCCCACTCAAAATTTGAGTAAAATCATAGGGAGACAAGTGAAAAATACAGGTTGAAAAAATAGTTTTTCTTTTTTTTTTCCCCTCCAAAACTTGATGAGGTAATCTAACATTATTTTATTATTTCCACTATTATTTTATGATATTCCTTAGGAGGCCCATTTTATACCTCAAAATTTCTCTAAAGTAACTATGTTCAACAACTTTCCATCTTTGATTGACATAAATCAACAATTAAAAATTGTAATAGTACGTCTTCTTTCCATAATTGAAAAAATACAAATAAATAGCTAACCTCATTGAAAAATACATGTTTCCACTAAAGTCTTTAAAGAATAAACAAGGTAAAATCCTTAAATAGTTCCAAACTCAACTAGAAGAGAATGAGAACAATGATTTGGAATCACCGAATAGCAATGTTAACCAATGTAATATCACTTGAAAAATGGCTACATTCGCAAACCAAACTGACTCCCTGCATGATATAAGAATTGAACAATCCCAAAGGAGGTACTTTGTTGTTTCCAGTATAATGTAAGAATGCTAGATCTTATTTGAGAGATTTCCTTTGAGTAATTTTTCATTGTTAGGGAAGACCTAGAAAATCGCTAGACATGCAAACACTAAAATTTTGTGGTTCAGCTAAATTGTCCAAACATTGTGCAATCTGATGATTCACCACTACTCTATGTTATTACACATCTTACCAATGAGGAAGAAGAGTGTATAGCCTCAAATAACTATAATGTACAAAGAGGCATCAAAAGATCCACTTCCCATAATACCAAAAAGTGTCAAGAACATTTACATTCATTTTGATGGGTCCTCTTAAAAAATAATATTGTCAATCTCGATCATAGTATGCCAATCCACAAATGACAAGGGAAAATTATGCATAAAGGATCACTAATCCTTCTAGGAGTGAAGACTCACATTTGTCAATTCTCTCTAATAGATAATATTATTCTTACTTCATTATTAACCCTATAAATATGATATTTTTGCAACACATATACCTTGCACATTCCATTCACTATGAACCTTGTAGCTAAATGTGACATTGTTAGACTATTTGACATGTACAATTGAACAAAGCTAGTGAACTCCTTCATGTTCCTCAAATACATTTGATAATAAAGGATCATGTGACCTGTTGACAGTGCTGGACCCGCCAACATGTTAGGGGATCTCCCCAGTAAGAAGTCCCAACTAGATCTCAGACTGTTTGTTGTAGGAGTCCCAACAGTGGGTCGTATGATATCGCCTTTACCGCGGTTGCACACAGAGGCAAGTAAGATGTCCTTATTGGTAGGAAGGGTGTGACATATGCAGAAAGTCAAGGAAGGTGCATGAATGGTTCATGGAGGTTGAGGTGAGTGCGCCCCTTAGAAACTTGTGAAAGCACGGAGTTAAGAAGGGAACACACGAGCAAAGATGCATCACAAACTGGAAGGCAAGTAAGCTAGAAATCAAAAGTGATGGTTAAACCAACAACACATTTTAGTAAAATTCATACATACATATACAAAAAATAGCTACACATGCATGCGTAGGCAAACAAATACATGTATCATTTAGAGTAAACAAGATAGTTGAAATACAATATGACATATGCATGAAACACGTTGGCTCTGTTATATTAAGAAGTGAAAGTTCCAGTCATACAATACAACAATGACCAACTACTAGTTTCGACAGTGGAACATTACAGTCATTGCTGCCTGCTCCTCCAAAGAGATATACTAACTTTGCACAGTGGAGAAGCAAAGGCTCATTACAATACTGTCCAAGCTTTCTCTAAGATACTCCTCTTCGAATCTTGGCTGACCAAAATCCTTTACAGTGAGTTATGAGGGACTATTTATAGAAAAGGGTGGGGTGACCCTTGACATTATCCTTTCTGACCTTTCATCCACCCTCATGACTCTTCAACTACTCTATGACTGTTACATTTAATTATCAGCACTTAAGCTTCCACTTGACAAGACGTTACATACAATCTGCACATGTACCCATGTGAGACAAAATGGCTTGAACAAGCCTTGCAAGAGATCACTAACGCTCAGACCGTTGTGGTGAGACCAACTCTTCGACATCCTCGTGATGGTCGACAGTGGCAATATGATGCCAAGCTTGGTCGTCCGTGATGGTGTTCGTTCGCTCAATGGTGACATCTTGCTGAAAGAGAACTCTTGCCTCCATTGCATTTGGGTACACTAATATGGCGCCTTTGTCCAAATCGTCTGATAATATGCACATCACCGTCTTGAATGCAGCTAGACTAGCAACATATTGATGCATAATGTATGTGTTGATCTCCAAGCATGTGCTAGTGGCTGCGCACTTCAACTTGTCAGAATACATGTTCAACTCTAGTCGGACTTGCTCCTTGTCTTTGCCTCGGTGAGTGTGCCAAAAGGGTGGAATCACATGTGTGTAGACAATGACATGCATGCTACTGAATTCCATTGTGTTAGGATCCTACACTTATTATAGGGTCACTTGATGGTTATTATTATATTTCAGATGTTGTAAATAATATTCAATATTGTAAATTATTTCCCAAAAATGTCAAAGCCTTAAGAAAAATAAAAAAATATGCTTGCAAGATGAAATGCAGCACTAGAGGATAATTAAGTATGTTTAGATCAAATTAATTGTTGGAAAATACTGAGAGGGGGGAGGGGTGAATCAATATTCCTTAGAAATTAGCACATTTAAATTTTTTCAGAGCATTAGTTAATCTTCAATTATCATTAATGTTTATGCAGTAATAATAGTAAATAAAAGAACCCAGGAGGCACAAATAGTTAGGTGGAAAACCCCCTCAGAGTCAAAAACCTCCGAACGCTTTTCTAATAAATTCTTTAAGCTTCAGCCCCATCTGAAATAAAAGAAACAACTTCGTAGAATTCTAAAAAAACATTCTTCTCCAGCTCCCACTGGATGAACATTTCAATGCCCGAGATTCTTCAGTAGTCAACTGAACAGATGCCCCAACACCCAATGAGCTATAACTCACCCTAGCACCACCCTACCACCCTAAAGTTTTTGCAGGCTTGAACCTGTTGGTGACTTCATGTACCACCCTAGCATCACCCTATCACCCTATAGAAGAATAAAAGAAGAATGGACTCCCGTACCAGGGAAAGTGGTCCACTTTACAATGACATAGAATGATGTAGAAGAAGACAACACACTAGACCATAACCCCAACTATGATACAACCACCTAACGATGATCCTAGACCTCCCAAAACTGCCTCTTCAGCTCTTGGTAGATAGACACATGTACAACTTTTACAATGATGCTTTTACAATGACTCTCTACAATGATACTTTTACAATGATTGTATGTAGTGCTTCCCACTTGAAGACTTCATATGGTGAACTTCTTGTTGCTATTCTGCACCTTGATTGCTGCTTTTGTCATGCTAGGCTTTCTCACTCTTCAAAACATTAGATTATGCATTGAGTCTTCTCTTGATGAATATAGAATACCTGCAAAAATTCTTCAAGGAAATACCTATGACATGATAATAGCAAAACTTACCTCATCCTGCAAAGCATGTCATTGCTAAACAAAAACAACAAATTAGAATACAAAGAACCTAATGCAATTAAGAAATGAACATGCATATACAGAAGATACTTACCTGTAGCTTACCTCTGCTGCATCATTTTGCTGCATCTTGCTCTTTGCTGCCATAGAAAGTCTGGTCCTTTGCACCCCTTGACAGCACTTGATCTAGTTTTTCTCGCCTTCTAGGAGTACGATATTTAATATGATGTATCTCTGAGATTTCAAATCCCCAATATGTGATCTTCGGTCCTATAGTATCCCTCTAAATCGTCTTTCTAATGGCATAGGTCTGACCCAATTTGGACTCTTCAAGGCAAAGTTATGCCCAATCTTTCACAATGACCTAATTATGGACTAGTTCAGTAGAGCAAACTTGTAAGCCGTTCCACGTGTGACTGTTTCCTCCTTCGACTCTGAAATTGACATAGAAAACTACAGTTCGTGCACTATCCACCACTTTTAAAAGAAATTCCAATCCTTTTCTGAGAGAGAGAGTTATGATGATTTTCCCAAGGTCACTTCTTTGCAATGAAATTCAGGAGCCTACAAAAACCCTAACTTCCACAGATCATATCTCTAACAATATAGCAAATCAAGATCTGAAATTCGGTCATGACGTTCATAAGGATTTCAAGTCAAATGGGGTTTCATTATAGAATTTAAGTCTTCACAAAAATTAAGTTATAGCGAAAATGCCAAGATCACTACATTTGGAGGTTATATAATATTTCTTTTTATAGAGTTGAGAGGGGCTTCTATAGAGAATGTTGGAGGGATTTTAGGAGATTAAAAACTTATTAATTAATCACTATTCAATGACGAAAACCAATTATGAGTGTCATGCCCTAACCCCATATGGTTTTAGCCCACTATCTGGGGTTGCTAACTTCAAACATGAATATCTCTCAAACTGTGAAGATTTACTTAGCGTGCCATATATCAACGGAAACATCTCAACGATTAGACTCTATCTAGAAGATCCTTGATTCAAAATAGAGTAAGTTGTCAAGTAAAAATTCTCTTGAAAGATCAGGGTAGCCCCTGGTACTGCTTGGGTTGACATCAATAACAACATCAGATCATCTTTAGATCAACATTAATCACATCTTTTAAATGTGATTAAATAAAACTGTAATAAAGGCTTTGGTATTATAATTTGATTTTATTGTAAGGTTGAAAACGACAAAAAGGGATTTTGTCACATGGGGTTAAACAGTTTCATCTTTCCCACTCCTCGATCCTCTCGCTCCATAGATCGACGACTCACAATCCTTTTTGGCCCCCTTCTCCATCAAAGCTTTATCGCCAGGGGGGGTCTAAAAAGGTGGTTTTACCCCGTCTATCCAACGTTACATGTCTTCCCCTCTGGGTTTCGCACCCCCCCGATACCGTCTACCACACCGATCCCCCTTCGAAAACTGCTTACCACTCCTTGTCATGTTACCCTCCATTCCCCGACTGCAATGTCACCTCCTGCATCCATGTCATTCATCTTTCTAATGATCAGTTAAAACTATTCTTTTTCTTATATGCCACATTGATTTCAAACATGGTTTCCAAACCAATGAGGACGAATTTTTAGAAACTGAACGAGGCTTTTTCTCTCAACATCCTCATATACAAAAACGTCTCTCAGTTTTCTAATAGATATTATGGTTTGGGATATACAAATGAATCTTTACAGACATATTTTCTCAAATTTTATTGTTTAGCCATGCTTTCGCAGAACATATTGTGGCCAGTGAGAGATAACTCTTGAGAAATTGGAGGAGGTTTGTGTTCCTAAGATGCCAAGGTACAATAACATACTTAATATTCTACACATCTATTACAGAATGAGAGATACATTTACATCTTTACAACCTATTTTTCGGACTGTGCAAAGCCCTGTTTCAGTCACCTTTTTGCAAAGAATATTGGGAATAGTTGGAGGGGAACTTGAGAGATAATTTCAGGAGGAAAATTCTCAAATAAAGTTAGCCACCTCATCAACTAAGAGTTGCAATCAAGCTCGAATTTCTCTTCTTTGTCCATACAAATCCATAATGATAGTGCCAAATAGATACATTAGTTTTGAATGTCCTACATTTCATTTCTATTTGTGTAAAACCATTTAGGATATATGTAAAGAGAGCTTGAGATTTTTATCAAGATATTTTAGTTTAGAATTTGTATAAATACTTCGTCATTTGAAGTAAGAAAGGGTTGGGATTTGTACAAAAAAATCTATTATCCAATGTAACGTTGTTCATTGAGCTCCAATGGACTTATCAATAATACCAGGAACTTTCATAGGATTCATGTGGCATACTACTTGGTGATGTTTTTCCCTGTTATGTCGTTTAACCGTTGTTATTTCGTTCCTCTATTTTTCTAAATCTTAATTAATCAACAAAAACTGTGATAAATAGGATTCATTGTCAAGAGCGCCCTATTTTGGCTGTTGTTAATTTTAATGTTTTCCTTTGAAGTTAGGATAAATAATTCTTAATTGCTCTTTGTTCTCTACTAAACCTTACATTTCTGCTTTTCCACCATCCGTTTAAACTCTAGAAAGATCCATTTATTATACCTAGCTTGCCCTGTGAAACTCCTTTAAATTTTGATACATATCCAGTTAGTTTTATTGACTACATTTCCCAATGGATTCCTCTTGATCTTCCAACCAAACCATTTTCAAAATCAAGATCTGAGCCCAATAACTAGCCTGAAATTCCCAGTAAACAAAGCTAAATCTCAAAGAGAGATCCCTCTTTGAGTTTAGGAGGGCTAGATCCTAAACTCAAAAGTGGTCTTGATGTTGCCTGTGTGGTTTTTACTTCAACCTTCAAATTATGGAACGCTAACAGCTTGCATGCAATCAACAACATTGCTCACCTTGTTTGCTTCGTGCCAGCTGCTGGGATGGATCCATAACTTGTATGGGTGCAGTTTCATTTGCTTGTGCATGTTGCGCCTCTTGTTGTACCTGTTCCTACTGCAAATCCTTCTCTTGTATGCACAGATCCTGTTCTTCCTTGAGTTGTTGCTTCAACACATGCAACTCCTTCTCTGTTTCTCTCTCTTCCTTCACGTGATCTACGTTGCTCTGTCACCTCATATCCTCAATCTCCAAAGATACTTTCGTCATCAGTGGATTTGCTTTGAACTTGCATCTTTGCTTCACCTCTATGTTGTGAACAACCTTCCTCTTACATTTGTCGCGTGCAGGTGTGCTGCCTTTTGCTACTGTTGATGGTGTTGCTCGCTATGATTTCGTTGCCATTCATCTTGATATCCTTGTCCATGAACAACTTTATGTCTTCGTGGATATGCAAGTTCATAGAGACTTGATTGACGGCAACACCAGTTGTGCTCTGAATAGTGTCATCAACTCTGCTCTCTAGGAAGCCATTATACCTGTGCTGCTGAGAGGTAGACAAACACCTTGTGATACCTGGAGACATAACAATGCTCATGACAAGAAATCTGTCAATTGAAAACCAAAACAAACTAGAGGACTAACATGCAACATATGTGTGTGACTGTTTGTGAAGATTGCACAATTTTCACCGGGAGGTTGGGAGACTGACTGCCAAACATGCGCAAGGCACAGTCTGGGCTGTCGGGTGGCTGAATGACTACTAGAACAACACAATGCACAGTCCATCCTAGCGTGCTGGGGACTGAAACTGCACAATGCGCAGTTGTAGTCAATAGTGACATGTAACCAGCAAATTGCATTGCGCAGTTTCTAGGGCCAGTAGGACGCTGCCTCCAAGAATTTTACAATGTAAGCCTAGAGGTCAGTGTTGGACCAGACTTGCACAATTTATGGAGAAAAGGCAGAGCCTTTGCTTCCAGAAATGCATAGTGCTAGCTGGGCAAAGGCATGCTCCGGGCCAAGGTAGCCCAAAATGGCCAACGGGTGACTTAAGACATGAAAAGTTTGAATGAATGATGAGGATGAGTGAAAACAAGAGTGAATAATCATACATGCAAACAAACAAGTGCAGGATTCAGAAAATAGGAAAGCATGCATGTGTGTGAAACAAGCTGCCGCAACGGAGACCATCCATGAAAAAATAATGTCATGCATGTGACAGCAGTGAGATGCGAACGAAAACTGAAATGCTGCTTCTATAAGATAACATACATGAAAACGACATCAAGCAGTCACTAAAATCAAGCAGACAACAATCGCACAAAGCGAAACAAAAAAAAGCGACAGAAGCACTGCGCAAGACATGAAAAGTAGGCTTAGCCCAAAACAACTGAGTTGAATGTGCCATCAACTCCTAGATGCAATGTGGGATGTCAGAGCTGCAAGGTCGATGTGAGGAATGAGCTATGTAGCGTCCGGTTGATGAATTTTGATAAAATCGAGGTTGTGACGTGCATGCCACAAATTTAGGAAAATAGATACTTAGGGGGGGTTTCTAAAATGATCTTTGCATGTAACCTCTAACTGCTAAAAATAGATCCCTGAATCAAGGGATGCCTTTGCATGCTGCCTTGGGAAAAGCAGTCTATGCATGCAAATAAGTTTTGCTCAGTTCCTGAGGGAACTAGTCAACTCGAAGGAACATGCATCGGTCTGCGAGCCTAGGATAAAAATTTGCGTAGTTTCTGGGCCGAGCAGAGATGGTTGTCCCAGAGGGATTGCACAATTTTTTAGAGGTATAGGTGAGTTTCTCCCAGGATTACGTAATTTTTGGGCTGAGCAGCTATCTTGGGTCAGACTACACAATTTTATCAAGGAAGCTTGTCTAACTGCATTGTGCAATTTCTAAGCCAAGTAGGCTTCCTGATTGATTTGTGCAATTTTTTCTAGTTGTTGGGCTAGCTGTCCTAGAGGGATTGTGCAATTTCTGGGAGAACTGCTGCTCAAAATTGTGCAATTTTTGGGCTGAGCAGCTGTCCTGGGATGAATTGCTCAATTTTTTGAGAGGAATACTGTCAGGAAGAATTCCTCAGTTCTATAGCCCAACTAGGTGTCCAACTGTGTTTTCATAATTTCTAGAGGGAAGGTTGGTTCCCCTCCAGAATTGCACAATTCCCAAAGGGAGTTTCTCAACCAACAATTGACACTAAGTCCGAAAATCAACCTGTGAAGGAGGTGGAACAAACTTGCTTGCACAAGATGACAAAACTCTATGAAATAGCTGAAGCCTATGTGGTTGATGATGCAAGACATGTTGCTGAGGATGTTTGGTAGGGAGGCTCTAAAACGAAGCTAAGGCAAAATTTTGGAGGGTGCTTGTAGCCACTACAACACTTGGCGACACAATGGTAGAACTCCAGCTCTTTGAGTGGACCTTGTTCATGAAAAGCAAGTCCAACACCTTTAGAAGTATTGTTCAGATCGTTGTTTGTCTTAATTTCCACACTTGCTTGATTATAAGATGTAGCATCTACCAAGCTCTTGGTTGGTCGACACACATTCCAAGCTAAGCCAACACGATTGTTTTGATTGGGGATGAGGGGTATATTGGTGCACAAGCATATTGGTTGTCAGAGTTTAAGTTTCATCCCTAGTGTTGCTTTGCTGCCAGCAGGTCTGGATAGTACCTTGGTGGAGTCGTGGAGGAAGCCTTTGTCTTCTTTCACCTTATTCATTTTTCATTTTTTCAAACTTTTTTCACATTTTCATTTTTTTTCTTTTCATAACTATGCATAGCACTTCTTCATTTCAGATGCGGAAGAGGGATCCCGACTTATTGAGAGCAGAAGAGGTTGTTCCTTCAGAGAAGTAGTGTATATATATCCCTGACATGCTTGTTAAGGAATTTTCCCTCAACATATTCTATTTGACTGAGCGAACAGGGGTTAACCCAAAAACAACTGAATAGAGTAGTTGATACTAGTTCACACACAAGCGTTGTGTTTTCACCAAGGTTAACCTTGAACAGTACATATTTTCTATTGATGTATCATGGACTGAAAGTAACAAGTTCTTCATGAGAGAGTGGACAATAGATAACCAAATATTAATAGTTGTACAAGTCCTCTTGTACTTTACCCAGGCTTCATTCAAGAGTCGCACATGGTCCATGCGAAACTAACCTGCGAACGAAAATAACCAAACAAAACAAAATGCAAAGCAAGAATTAGAAGCAAATTCGTATGCAAAGTGAGTAAGCAAACAAACAAGCAAGCAAGAAAACACACAAATAAAGAAGCAAACATGCAGGTAAGCAAACAACTCAAAGAAAAACTACTCCTACTCCTAAGCTAATAGTGCATGGGTCGTCTCACATGAAGTGATTGTTAGAAAATTATATATTACTGAGCAATGGAACACATAAAATATTGCAGAAATATAAACACAGAAAATGCATAAAACAAGGGAGACACAAATATACGTGGTTCACCCAGTTTGGGCTACGTTCACGGAGAAACAACCAGTCCTTATTTTTATATTATCCAACAAACTAAAGAGATACAACCTACAACAGATCCGTTGTAACTCCCTCTTCTCTCTCAATCTCTTCTCTCTTCCTCACTCAGAATACAGATCTACATTGACGCAATACAATTCCCTCATATATAGTGAGGTTTGCTTTCTAGGGCAAAAAACCCTAAATTAAACACAACTTCTACCGTCAGATCATCCGCCTAATGAACGGCCCAGATTAACTAGAAATTACTATACTTTTACAAGGCAATTTTACATCTGTTTTTAGCTTCGGGGGCGCTGGACCCGAACCCCTGCCGGGGGATTTCTGGCCCCTGGACCCCCCACCTGGTGGGGATTAGCCCCCCTCGGACCCTGCGGGGGGCACAAGTCCCCCCCGCGTGGAGGAGTGTACAATTTTCCTGGGTATACATCCAGCTAAAACCTTTGAATACAGAAGATAATTAGGCTCCACACCCAACAATCCCCCACTTGGAGACTGATTATAGCAACTCCACCGCTGCTTCATATGCTAGACAATGACTCCACTTTGGACCTAGTTGTTTCTCATCTTCTTCATCATACTTGAATACCAATTGAAACTAAGCAACTTCTCAGTTTCTCCCTAGTTACAACTTTTGTTAACATATCTGCAGGATTTTGGCTAGTGTGTATCCTTTCCAGCTTGAACTGTCCATCTTACAATGCTGACCGTATGAAATGGTACTTGAGATGTATATGCTTAGTCTTGGAATGAAATGCAGAGTTCTTTGCAAGATGTATGGGCACTCTGGCTACCATTGTATAACCTTCCCAACTCCTGCTTCTTACCCAATTCATCCAGAAACCTTTGTAACCAAATCATTTCTTTACTAGCCTCTGTAGCAACAACATACTTTGCCTCTGTTGTTGAGAGTGCAACAACACTTTGCAGTTTTGAAACTCAACTGACAATTGTTCCACTTATAGTAAACATGTACCCTGTTGTGCTCCTCCTGTTATCTCTATCCCCCGCCATATCTGCATCAACATATCCCTGTAGAGAAATGTTTGAACCACCAAAGCATAATTCTTGATTTGTGGTACCTCTCAAATACCTGAGAATCCACTTCACTGCCATCCAATGTCCTTTTCCTGGATTGTTCATGTACCTGCTTACAACTCCCACTACATGTGCAATATTAGGCCTTGTGCAGACCATTGCATACATTAAGCTTCCAACTACTGACGCATATGGAACTTTAGACATATAATCCATGCCTTTTTGGGTCTTTGGGCACATCTCCTTACTAAATTTGAAATGGCTAGCAAAAGTTGTACTAAGTGGTTTTGCATTGTGCATATTAAATCTTTTCAACACCTTTTGTATGTACTCATTCTGAGACAATGTTAATTTGTGATTTTTTCTGTCTCTAGCTATTCTCATACTAAGGATTTGTTTTGCAGCTCCCAAATCCTTCATTGCAAATGAATTTGCCAATTTTATTTTGAGCACATTTATTTCCTGCATGTTAGACCCTGCAACAACCATGTCATCTACATACAATAACAATATAACATAGCTGCCATCATTTTGCTTTTTCAGATAAGCACAATGATCGGAGTGACATCTAGTGTAGCATTGTTCAGACATAAACTTGTCAAATTTTAGACACCACTGCCTTTGAGCCTATTTTAAGCCATACAATCTCTTCCTCAACTTGCACATTAGTTTCTCCTTCCCTTTTACCTCATATCCTTGTGGCTGTTGCATGTATATGTCTTCCTCCAAATCCCCATGGAGAAAGGTTGTCTTTACATCTAACTGCTCAAGATGCAAATATTCAACTGCTACTAGACTTAAAATAGTTATGATTGAAGTCATTTTAACAACAGGAGAAAATATTTCATCATACCTTTTTTCTATGCAAACTCCCTGCGTGGAGGGGTGTACAATCTTTTTGGGGTATACATCCGGCTAAAACCTTTGAATACAAAAGATAATTAGGCTCCACACCCAACAGTGATGCTTCCAATGCAGCCACTGGTGCATTGGTCGACCCATGTTGGTGAAGGCATGGTTCGCAAACATCACAGTTGCGCAAACCAACAAGCATGAAAGATATAACGATGAAGACCTACACACTCCGAGCTTACAAGCATCCATTGAACAAAAATGAGTGAAAGTGCAAGACATGCACTCTGTGGACTTTCCATGGTGTTGTGCTACACTGTGTGCCGATGTTGAATGTATGCATTCTCTTGGCTGTGATATGCAAGCTAACATGAGAAAGGTAAACCACGTTGTGCAAGTGTGCTTGTTGTGTAAGATTCCTCCAATGCATGAGTGATGGGATCGTGCAGTTCAAGTGGAGGAAGTGAAATCTAAGTGTTTGATTGATCTTGAATGTAAATCAGAGAGTGATGAGGAGCTTTGCATGTTTCAACAATTTCCTAATTAGAAGTGAAACCAACCTCAGGATAACGAGGGTCTGACATAACCATCAGCTCGGGCTAAAGTGCCTCGACAGTCTGTGGATTTTCGACTTTCGTCGATCGATAGATCATCGTAGACCACTGAATTATATAGATTAACAACGAGTGAATTAGCATGGTGATTAGATGAAGAAGTATAGAGATCACAACAACCAAGATCAGAAAATTTAGGATGTTTGTCGACGTCCTCATGATTTGATGAATTGTGTAGAGGGTTAAATGAGAAGTAAGTATGTTCACCGTTTGTGTTTTAAAAAATGACAGATGATAGATTGGACAGATTTTTAGAGGAATATGTGTCCTCTCTGCAATGTAACGACAGACTAACATCTAATCTGTCCTATGAATGATTGGAAGTAGAAACATCTAGAAATGAGTTTCCAAAGGAGAAATCAACAGTGGCAGAATCACAAGGGATGTCAGGATTGAGTGGGTGAGGCACGGATGGAAGGGAGTCATCCTTCACTGCGGGTTCTTCTTTAGATTACCACACACACTCATCATGAATGATGGCACAGGTTGGTTGCATAACACCAACTTTGTCGACAACTTGATCCTCGTTCATAACAGGTAAGGAGTCTGGAATGGAAGAATGCAAGATAGTAGGTTGAGGGATGGAGGTTGAGGGAATGAATCCACGTGACAACCAACAGGATTGCAAGCCAAATATGCACATATATCAAGAGAAGGTGGGGTGCAAGGATGTGACAGTTCAATAAATGTATGTGCATAATATCTCACATCACTCTGCGATGGTGGAGCTGTTTGATGAGGTAAAGTCGAACAATCACTCGTGACAACAACTCTGCCTGCCTGTGATCACACAGATCCATCACCAAAGTATGTCGAGTGGGGTTCGAGTGATTTCAAGAATTGCGGATTTTCGAATATGTGAAGAAGATACTCAAATTTTCCATCGAGAAATTCACAATCAATTTCATCTTCGGAAATTGGTATGCAAGATTACAAAAGCGCGTGTGAAACTGTTCAACAGATTCATCGGGTGCTTTTCGTAACTCCAGAATTTCTTTGTTGAGTGATTTATGGTTAAAGTGATTGAAAGTACGGTCTATCTCTGCAACCAAAAGAGAAAGATAATGAATAGATTTTTGAGGCAGCGTGGCACACTAGTGCATTGGGTGCCTTGAAGCATGTAGATGAATAGTGCGCAGATCATGTATTCTTCAAAGATTCCATGTCTTTTGCATAAGCCTACAATGTTGACTGCGTGCTTAACCAAGGCTAGGGAGCCTCCACCATCGTATGGTTTATGTGAAAAGTTATCTGAGAGATTTTATGAGATAATGAAGTCGTTTGCATAAGACATACACTCTGGAAGAGAAACTCTCTAGGTAGTCATGACAGATATGCAAAGATTCAAAACAGATGTGAGGACTCAGCTTGTCATGTGGCCCTCCTTCTAGCACCAAAATGTTGACGATGTTGGACCTGTCAACATGTCAGGGGATCTCCCTGGTAACAATTCCCAACTAGATGTCAGACCCTTTGGTGTAGGAGTCCCAACAGTTGGTCGTACAATATCGCCTTCACCGTGGTTGCACGTAGAGGCAAGTA
The DNA here is from genome assembly GCA_000404065.3 of Pinus taeda. Lineage (NCBI taxonomy): Eukaryota > Viridiplantae > Streptophyta > Pinopsida > Pinales > Pinaceae > Pinus > Pinus taeda. The sequence continues at coordinate 190,806 of APFE030912281.1, read as the reverse complement.
AGATGTCCCTATTGGTACCAAGGATGTGACATATGCAGTAAGTCAAGGAAGGTGCATGAACAGTTCTAACACACGCAGGGTGAGGTGAGTGCGCCCCTTGGAAACCTGTGAAAGCACGGAGTTCAGAAGGGAACACATGAGAAAAGATGCATCACAAACTGAAAGGCAAGTAAGCTAGAAATCCAAAGTGATGGTTAAACAAATAACACATTTCACTAGGATTCATACATACATATAAATAAAATACCTACACATGCATGTGTAAGCAAATAGATACATATATCATTTAGAGTAAACAAGATTGCTGAAATGCAATACGACATATGCATGAAACATGTTGGCTCTATTAAATTAAGAAGTGAAAGTTCCAGTTATACAATAAAACCATGACCAACAACTAGTTCTGACAACAGAACATTATAGTCACTACCGTCTACTCCTCCAAAGAGATATACTAGCTCCACACTGTGGAGAAGCCAAGGCTCGTTACAATATTGTCCAAGCTTTCTCTAAGATACTCCTCTTAGAAGCTTGGCTTACCAAAATCCTTTACAATGAGTTATGAGGGACTATTTATAGCAAAGGGTGGGGTGACCCTTGATATTCCCCTTTGTGACTGTTCATCCACCCTCATGACTCTTCAACTACTCCTTGACTATTACATTCAACTATCAACACTTGAACTTCCACTTGACAAGACATTGCATACAATATGCACATGTATCCATGTGAGACAAAATGGCATGAACAAGCCATGCAAGACATCACTAACACTCGGACCGTTATGGTGAGACCAACTCTTCGACATCTTCATGATGGTTGATGGTGGTGAATTGATACCAAGCTTGGTCGTCCGTGATGGTGTCTGTGTGCTCAATGGTGATATCTTGTTGAAAGAAAACTCTTGCCTCTATTGCATCTGGGTACACTGATATGGATTCTGTTTCCAACTCGTTTGATAATATACACATCACCGTATTGAGTGCAGCTGGACTAGCAACATACTGATTCATATTGTCTGTTCTGATCTCCAAGCATGTGTTGGGGGTTTTGCACATCAACTTGTCGAAATACATGTTCAGCTCCAGTCGGCCTTGCTCCTTGACTTTGCCTCAGTGAGTGTGCCAAAAGGGTTGAATCTCATGTGTGCCCACAGTGACATGTATGCTGCTAAATTCCCTTGCATGCGATCAAAAACACTGGTCACCTTGTCTACTTTGTGTCAACTACTAGGATGGATCCATAACTTGTACGGGCACAATTTCATCTGTTTGTTTATGTTGCGTCTCCTTATGTACCTGTTCCTGCTGCAACTCCTTCTCTCATCTGCGCAGCTCCTATTCTTCCCTGAGTTGCCGCTTCATCACATGCAACTCCTCTTTTTCTCTCTCTACCTTTGTGCGATCTACGTCGCACCATCACCTGATAGCCTCAATCTCCAAACTTGTTTCGTCATGAGTGGATCTACTTTGAACTTGCAGTTTTGCTCTGCCTCTATGTTGTCAACAACCTTTCTCTTGCATTCGTCGCGTGCAAGTGTGCTACCTTATGCTGTTGTTGATGGTGTTGCTCGCTGTGATGCCATTGCCATTCATCTTGATATCCTTGTCCATGAACAACTTGATGTCTTCGTGGATAGGCAAGTTCATAGACACTTTATTGAATGCATCCCCAGTTGTGCTCTGAACAGTGTCATTGACTCTACTCTCCTGGAAGCCATTATACCTGTTCTACTGAGAGACAGACAATCACCTTGTGATACCTGGAGACATAGGAAAACTCATGACCAGAAATCTATCAGTCAAAAACCAAAACAAACTAGAGGACTACATGCAACATACTTGTGTGACTGTTTGTGAAGATTGCGCAATTTTCACCGAGAGGCTAGGACACTGACTGCCAAAACTGTGCAAGGCACAGTTCATGATGTTGGGGTGATGAGCCTCTAAATTAGACATAAATTAAGGCCCATGCCTCTAATTTAAAACATAAATTAAGGCATATGACCATCCTTCAGCACATTAAACCTTTCTTTTTGCATTAGATAATTTAATATTCATTAGGAAGGTTTACAAATAATTAAATATTTGCGCCTAATATTATTTATTTTTGTGGAATATTATAAGAATATTGGGAAGATTATGAAAAGTTGCAGGAGGAGATAATTTAGGGACTTGTTCCCTACTACTGGAGGATCAATAATAAATAATAATTCAACACTATATTATGGAATTATGACACAAATTGTGGAACTTCAATGATTGAGAAAATCTAGGAATGTGTTCCACCAATCAAGGGAACAGATATACTAATAAAGGGATTTCAATGGGGAAAGCTTCCTACATCCATGGGGAATGATTCTTAATCATTTTGTATAAATATCAAGTTGAATTTTCCTCTAGGGAATGATTGAGAAAATCTAGGAATGTGTGCCCTGCCATTTAATGCAAATTCCTATTGTTAGGGACTAGATCCACTAATCAAGAGATTTTGGTGGGGAAAGCTTCCGCCATTCATGGGGAATGATTCCTAATAATTTTATATCAATACCAAGTCAAATTTTCCTCTAGGGGGAGATTTTCATTAGTGTTATTGTGGAGAGAGTTTGTATTTTTGCAGCTCCATTGTATTTTCTTGCAGAGATGTAATTCTTTTGATGAAAATAATGAATATTGGTGTCATGTTCAGCTTTTAAATCTTGTTCTTATCCATAGGTCTCTGAGTTTCCTTGGGCTTAGCCATCCCAGGATCCTCAAAACCCTTTTTTATAATTTTCTTTCCTTCTTTTCATTGCTTATTCACATGCATCTCTTGTTTTTATTTCATTCTATTTCTGCATTTAGTATTAATGATTTCTTGTTGTACGATTGAGTTAAAATGGTTGATGTAAGTTCTTTTGAAGGATCACAAGAATTATTTCATCCTGGGAAAATCTTTGGAAGTTCATAACAATCATTGAGTTGCTTGGATTAGTCTTCTCATTCCTAAATCTAGATTGCTGGACCTTCTTTTTAGCAAAGAACAATAAATTTATGCTATTTTTTAGAGCATGCTAACAAGCTTTAATCGACTTGATTCCACTTGAATTAGATAAAAAAATTAGACTGGTTCATAACGCAAACTACCCCATTGCATTTTCAGTTGATTTGGTTAGGCATTTTTTAGATTTACTAGCTCACTAGTTCTCAAATTTCTAGATTTTCGACTAGTAATGTTTTTTTATTTTTTTTGCATGGGTTAACATAGGTATTTTTTAAGCGATTCCAATTGGAATAGGGACCTAAGACATCCTAATTGATAAAAAAAATTGTCCCGTCCAATTTGGATTTGATTTTCTTGGTCATTAAACCCTCGCCATTTTCATCATTTCACAAGGAAACTTCTCAAAGCTTTTTTAGTGAATCCTTCCATCTCCCGACTTTGGTTTTGAGTTCTAAGTGATCCTAGGAATTTTCCTACTCCATTCAACGCATCACACACCTTTCCTAAGTCTCCCATCACCTCCAACACCCCATATTTTTCTCTCGGCTATATCCTATAGGTTTCCTATAATTTCTATAGGATCATCTTGTAGGTTTCTAGTACATCCTATAGGTTTTCTTGAAATGGCCTCTTTTGAGGCCGAATTGATGAAAAACCTCTAGGAAGTCACCAAAAGCCTCCCAAGGGTCTTTCACACCATCCAACCATCTTCTAACCCTTCCATCCAATCTTCAACATCCTTAAATTCACTTGCCACATCACTAAAGGAAATTAGTTTGCATACTTGATTTTGCATGAAAAGACAAAAAGATAAAAACAGATTTATTTTTGTCCCTTTACTTGCACATTAGTAAACTTTGATGCTTCTTACTTCCATGTTTATATAGTAGCATTTGGTTCATGATAATTTAGCATTAATGCAAAGCATAGTTTCTTGGCAGTTAGTTAGAAAATGGTGTGTTTTAGCATTTGGTTTCAATTTCTTTCTTTGTACTTCCTTTCTTGCAATAGGTTAAGGTTCCATTTCGAACATTTCCTTTTCTGCAATTAGTTTAGGATTTGACTTCAGTATATGCACTCAATTATATCATGAGAGCAAAGGAAGAACACATTGTATGCCACACATATAGTGTTGATACCTCTTAAGTTCGTATGAACCCCAGGTTGATAATTAAAGTCAAAAGCCTTGGGAGTTGCAACATTCTTGTTGCAATATCGAGGTTCATCACTTTTTGTCACCATTGGCAGGGAGGTGTCAAAGTATGCATTGTTTTCTTCCCCAGTTGATTCATTTCTTTTTACTTTTTGCAAAAACAAAAAAAATATTTTCATTAGGCATATATAATTTCAAAGATAGAAGATTTCATTGCATTATAGTTTTCATTCAATCATAAAAACAAAAATAAAAAATCTTGAACACCAACCAACCCCCCCAATTGATCACGTGGTGCAGTAAGAGCCACATCACCATTCACTTTTATAGGTAGAAGAAGAAGATGACAAAGAATGTAGAAGAAATGGATGGAGATGATGAAAACGAGGAAGATCCTCTCAGATTTCCCATTCAAGATACTGACGATAGTTTGCACATGAAGAACATTATTCCATCTTTTGTTCCAAAATATCAAGGTCTAAGGTCAAAGGATCTGGAAACCTTTCTCTTTGAATTTGAAATTATTTGTAGATATTATGGTTACTTATTAAAAACTCAAACACTAAGATTGTTTCCTGCAACATTAAAGAATAGAGCTCTTAAATGGTTCATGAGTTTAGGGACTAATTCAAAAAGATCATGGAATGATATACAAAAGATATTTCTAGAAAAATATAAAGATCATGATCTTAAGGAAGAAATATTTAGAATGAACCAATGAGAAGATGAGAGTCCAGAGAATCTAATAGAGAGGTTCATGTATAATATTAAGAGGGAAAAGCTACACCATTTAGGATCTGACACACTAAAAACCCTCTTACTTAGAACAATTAGGGATGAATGTATTGATCTTCTTAATCTCATAAGTGGAGGTGATGTATATCAATTATCATTTGAGGAAATTTGTGAAACATGCAAACACATATCAAGTAAAAGCAAGGGAAGGTAAATCAACATCAAGATCAGTAAGTCAAGCTAAACTTGGAAATTTGTTTGATGATTTTAAAATAGAAATTCTTAACAATCTAACAAAACAACTAGAAATGTTAAGGATGCAAGATGAAGGAAAAGAAAATTCTGATATCTGTGTTGCAGAATCACATGATGTTAAACATTGGCTATCATTACCAAGGTTGAATAAAGTTTCCCAAGAGGACAATGGAGCAAGTCAATTTCCAATGCATAAATGTTATGTAGCTCCAAGAGAACCATGGCAGCCTATTCAGCAGGATATGATGCAAGAGCTTAATTCACAATTTCAAGGTTATGCATATCCACTTCAAAGTAATTGGAACACATCTTTTCCTTGGCAACATTGGCCATCTCAACCCCAAAACCAATCTTGGCAACAAGGTTAGCAAGGAACTTATGGGAGCCATCCACAATATCCTCCATACCCAACTCCATGTTATTCCTACCATTTACATCCACCACAACCACAATCGCAACCACATCCATCTCAAATATCCACTCCCACTCAACTACTTGTACCACCATTTCCAAACCCACACATTGAAGTAGCTCAATTCACTTACAATGCTGAGGTACAACACTTCCAAACATCTCCTCTTGAGATCAATGATATTCACCATAGCTCAGGAAGAGTATTGCAAAAAACAGATTCTCTTGATATCATTGAAGGACTACATCCAGAAGAAGAAGATTCAAAGCAAAAGATCAAAGGATCATGGGTTGCACTTGATGAAGAGCAGACATCAAAATCAAATATTGAAAAAGCTCCCTCGTGGTTACCATCAAATCATCCATGCATTCATGAGATCAATCAACAAAAAGAGGAAGACTTGAAGCTCATGATAGAAGAAGACATCCAAGATGATCCAAATCAGCAAGTGGACCGGAGGCATCACAACTATATTGAAATATGGTTCTAGACAATCACTAAGTTGCAACAATACTCTCTTCTTCAATTGTGCTTGATATAATCAAAGTCAAAGCATTTGATCACTCAAATCCAGGTATATGTCAAAGCATACATTTCAAGCCTCCACATCATTTTGTCTATCATCTTGATGTGGACATGGCTCCATTGAAAGTATTATTATACTTGAAAATAATTTTTTTCAAGTACGGTAGGGTAAAAAAAAAAAAAAAAAAAAAATCTAAGGTGAAAACTTCCTTGGAGGCGCCTCAGATTGGCCCATTGATTGAAAACCTCCATGAGGCAGGTAATGGGCTAGAAAAAAAGAAAAAAGAGAAAAAATGAAAGATCCTAGGTGAAAATATCCTTTGAGGTGTCTAGGCAGCGCTACTAGCTGAAAACCTCATTGAGCTGGCTAGTAGGCCTAGAAGAAAAAAAAGAAAAAATAAAAGAATCCTTGCTCCATGCATGCATGTACTCTCCAACATCCACAAGTTGGTACTAAAAGGAAAATTGGTCAAACCTAGTCAAAAGAAGTCAAATTTTGACTTTCTCTTACTTTTCTCAAATGCTCCAATAAGGGAAAGACCATGCCAATCCATCACCCTCATCTATTTTCACCATCCAACCATCATTCTCAAGCTTTTACCACTCATTCTCCTTGTTGTCCTAAAAAAATACAGGATGCTCTGTTTTACTATAGGATACAAAAATACAAAGAGCAGAAATTTGTTTTTGCGATAACTTGAAAACAATGCATCCATTTGCCAAGCTGTTTCAAGGGAAGATGAAAATGGAGGACGATAACATGCTCGACCAATTTCAACAAATTCTAGTGCACGGTTTCCAAGAAATTGGCCTCCATCACTTTCCGTATTTTTGCATTTTTTCAATATCCGTGCATCCATTGAAAAAATTGTTTCATGGGGAGATGCATATGGATGATGGTAACATGCCCAAGAAATTTCAAAAAATTGTAGCGCACGGTTTCCAAGAAATCAACCTTGATCACCTTCAGCCATTTTTAGTTTTTCTCAAGATCCATGCATCCATTGACAAAAAAATTTCTATGGGGAGGTGCATAATGATGATGGAAACATGCTCAATAAGTTTTAGCTCAATCCAGTCTACTGTTTGAGAGATATGGACAAAACAAGTCGTTGTCCTGTAAACCTACAAGATACAGAACAACAGCTACAGGATTGGCAGTGAGCAGTTTTAAAAGAGATCCAGAGGTCAAAGAAACTCCTCCAGAGCTTAGCAGCAGCATCAGGATCATCAACATCACCATCCAACACTTGCACATCAACATCAACTTAGAAGGAGCATGCATGTCTCTCCAACAACCATTAGGTAGGGACAGGTATGCAATATTCTAGACCTCTTCTCTTGAGCATATTATAGTTAGAAATTTGTTTTCAATACATGAGAGATGAGGTTTTATAAGCTAAGGATTGGTTAGCAGTCTCAGCCACCTTCATCTAGTTAATTGCAACTCACTTCTTCACTCATGCAATGTTAAAAATTCAAATTATGAAGGGTGGTGATTTCAAGGAATGAGGACAACAGTTAAAAAAAGAAATTTTTGCAAAGGCCAAGGTCACAACAGCACTCCAAGTTCTCCATCCACTTCATATTCACTATCTATTCATCATTCATCCATCACATTTCATTCTTGAAAAAAAACAAAGAGAGCATCCTCTCCATTTTCATGAAATTTCCATTTTGCAGGTCAGCAAGAAGGATGGTCAAAGAGCAAAGGAGGATCACAAAGAGACCCTGTCACTCACTTTTTTATTTTATCACTCATTACCATTCATTCCTCCACCATTTATGTCATTTTTTCCACTCCTTTACTTTAGTTTACAAAGTGACTGTGTTCTCTACAGGATGCTCCTGTAGGAACTACAGTGATCCAAAAATCCTACAGGAGGTAGTCCTAAGGCAAATAAATGGTGGAATAAGGTAGCAGAATGTTGATAAGAGTGTGGAAGACCTTGCCAAACTGAAAAAAATAATCAATAGCCATCTTGAATAAGGGGAAGAAGGCAAACTAATGGTCTCAAGAAACAAGGGTTTTTCTTTGCACAAATATGTTTTTTTGGCTTGTCCTTGCAGCGCTTACAACCAAGATTCTTAATGCACAAGCGAGAGGCCATCAAGGCCATAGATGAGGCACAATGAGGTCATGAATCTTCTCAGAGAATGTGCAACACTTTCAGCAAGGGGGGTATGATGAGCCTTTAAATTAGACATAAATGAAGGCCCAGGCCTCTAATTTAAAACATAAATGAAGGCCTATGACCATACTTCAGCACATTAAACCTCTCTTTTTGCATTAGATAATTTATTTTTAACTTTAATATATTCATTAGGAAGGTTTATGAATAATTGAATATTTGTGTCTAATATTATTTATTTTTGTGGAATATTATGAGAATATTGGGCAGATTATGAAGAGATAGAGGAGGAGATAATTTAGAGACTTGTTCCCTACTACTAGAGGATCAATAATAAATAATAAGTCAATAAGATATTATGGAATTATGGCACAAATTGTGGAACTCCAATGATTTAGAAAATCTAGGCATGCGTTCCACCAATCAAGGGAGCAGATCCACTAATCAAGGGATTTCGGTGGGGAAAACTTCCTCCATCCATGGGGAATTATTTTTAATCATTTTGTATAAATACCAAGTCAAATTTGCCTCTAGGGAATGATTGAGAAAATCTAGGAATGTGTTCCCTGTCATTTAATGCAAATTCCTAGTATAGGGGACTAGATCCACTAATCAAGGGATTTTGGTGGAGAAAGCTTTCGCCATTCATGGGGAATGATTCATAATCATTTTTTATAAGCACCAAGTCGAATTTTCCTCTAGGGGGAGATTTTCATTAGTGTTATTGTGGAGAGAGCTTGTATTTTTGCAGCTCCATTGTATTTTTTTGCAGAGATGTAATTCTTTAGATGAAAATAATGAAGATTGGTGTTATGTTCAGCTTCTAAATCTTTATTTACTCCATAGGTCTTTGAGTTTCCTTGGGCTTGGCCATCCCAGGAGCTTCAGAGCCCTTTTGTATAATTTTCTTTCCTTCTTTGCATTGTTTATTCACATGCATCTCTAGTTTTTATTTCATTCTATTTCTGCATTTAGTATTAATAATTTCTTGTTGTGGGATTGAGTTAAATGGTTGATGTAAGTTTTTTTGCAGGATCACAAGCATTATTTCATCCTTGGAAAAACTTTTAATCATTGAGTTGCTTGGATTAGTCTTCTCATTCCCAAATCTAGATTGTTGGACCTCCTTTTTAGCAAAGAACAATAAATTTATGCTATTTTTTAGAGCATGCTAACGAGCTTCAATCGACTTGATTCCACTTGCATTAGATCACAAAAACATTCTAGTTCCTAACAAAAATCATTCCATTGCATTTGCACGTGATTTGGTTGGGCATTTTTTAGATTCACTAGCTCACTAGTTCTCAAATTTCTAGATTTTCGACCAGTAACGTTTTTTATTTTTTTTGCTTGGGTTAACATAGGTCTTTTTTGAGTGATTCCAATTGGAATAGGGACCTAAGGCATCTTAGTTAATAACAAAATTTGTCCTATCCAATTTGGATATGATTTTCTTGGTCATTAAACCCTCACCATTTTCATAATTTCACAAGGAAACTTCTCCAAGCTTTTTTAGCAAATCCATCCATCTTTCGACTTTGGTTTTGATTTCTGAGTGATCCTAGGAATTTTCCCACTCTATTCAACCCATCACACACATTTCCTAAGTCTCCCATCACCTCCAACACCTCACTTTTTTTTCTTGGTTGTATCTTGTAGGTTTCCTATAATTCCTACAGGATCATCCTGTAGGTTTCTAGTACATCCTAAAGGTTTTCTTGAAAAGCGTGTTTTAAGGCTGAATTGATGAAAAATCTCTAGGAAGTCACGAAAAGCCTCCCAAGGGTCTTCGACACCATCCAACAATCTTCTAACCTTTCCATCCAACCTTCAATATCCTTAAATTCACTTGCCACATCACCAAAGGAAATTAGTTTGCATACTTGATTTTGCATGAAAAGGCAAAAATACGAAAACAAATTTATTTTAGTCGGTTTACTTGCACATTAGTGATGTTTGATGCTTCTTACTTCCATGCTTAGATAGTAGAATTTGGTTCTGTTGTGCTATACAACAAACCCCCATTTCATAAAATTTTACTTTAGAAAACTATAATATGAAATGGGTCCCTTTTAGATTAAATTGGTATTAACTTATCATTCCTCTAAAGGTCCGGAAACAAACGAAACATTATATAAATAATCGGTCTTATAATAAAATTCAATAATTATTTATTATTGTGATAAAGTGATTGCAAGATCACATATGACAATAACAAAAGATGCATAACAAAGACCCATTGATTCTCCCCGATGCGACAAGCGCGAATAACCATCGGCTAACAGGAAAATAAACAATCATAACAAAAGGCCCCTCTCCTTGCTCTGATGCGATATCACTATCGGCAATCGGGGAATGCGATATGAATACAACGAAACGACTTCTCCTTAAAGCTCCCGATGCGAGTTAAGCGATATCGCTATCGGCGATCAGGGATTCCACAATAACTTAAATAAAACTGCTCAAGGTTTCCTCCGATCGCCGATTGCGATAAAGCCAAGTGTGACTTTCAAAAAGGATTGATATGGCTTCGACATATTATTAATTATTATTAAAAGCCTTTCTCTTCCCGATAGTGATTCATTTGCGCCCAACCGCCAAAAAATAAAATCCACGCTTAAATGGACTATTCGACAAATAAAGGATATGATGAGAATTTAAATGATTGACAGGTTTAAACGGCAAATTAATGGAGCAGTTATGCCTAAATCCCTTCAGAGATTGTATCCGCGGGAGCCTTATGATAATCTTCCATTATTCATTGATTGGCATAATTCTTCCCTACTTGGTTTTCGCCATCTGTTCTCCGCATTACGTTCATTTTATCTCTTGTGCAGAGTTTCTCCGCAGTAGAAAATTCAAACCAAATGGGGAAGAAATCTAAGAAATTTGGAACAGCTTCAGCTTCGGTGGTAACAGGACAACATGCTGCTGATGCAGGACCAAGCAAAAAAGGATTAATCTCAGATACCACATGTATTGGTCTCGGTAATACTACCTGGCATAACATTTACAACCTGGTTGAAGCCGAGGAACCTCAACAAGCGTCGGTACAAGCTACAGTAGGCTCGAGCCGGAAATCTTATGCTACTCTAAAAGATTTGGCTGATTCCTACCTACATAGGATAGTAGCTCGAGAGAAAATTCTTCCATATACAGATGTGGTGAGGTGGGCCGTTGAAGAAATTCCAATTACGAACAGAACATTCTGCACTATTGATGGGAGAGTATTCGGTTCGTTTCAGCCAAATGATTTGAGACAAATGTACCATTTTCCTGAACCAGAGAAGAAGTATAATAAAGCATTCCTGGAGAAGTTTAGAGATGAAAATGAAACTGAGTCAGCGCCTATATGGGAATGGAGACAGAACCTGGCGAAACACAAACATGAGTCTTCGGGTAAGTACTCCGTCGATTCCTTATGTTCTCCTTATTGTTATGCTGGAGCTATGATGTGTCAAATGTGGGGGTTGTATGACTCCAAATTTTCCATAGAGATGGTACCATTGATGTAAGCAGCATGTAATAGTGAAATCATGGATTGGGGGAATATATTATCGGATAAGTTAGCAACAGCTATTCTTGACTTCAGAAACAAATCCCGTGTTACTGATAGATTCATCCCTCCATTTTACTTTAGTGCCTACAGTTTAGACACCCTCTCTTTTAATTCTGAGTTTCCCATGCTAGGGTGGAGATGGACTCCACAGGATCCCATGCCCATTCATATCTATCACCAGGAGTTGTGGAAAGCCCATTATAAACACCACCTATATCAAGTCTGCAATGGGTTCATGCTACCTATTTACTATGCAATTTTTGATAGACCTCCTCCTAAGATTTCCTCTCAAGCAGAAATTGACTTGACAACCTTAGGAAGCTAGTTCGAAGAAGAAAAATTCACTTGTGTAAGAGTTTTCGGCAGTCAGGCCAGGCCTCATATCCTCCCCTTGTATATACCAGACAAACTATTAGTTCGAGAGATAGCATATCAATTGACATCCGCATTGGCTACAAAGACTCTCAGGAATTCAAAAAAGCAAGTCTGGCCTCCTTTTTCTCTAAGGTGTGGCGTCTATACTCTACATGATTATAAACATGAAAAGAAAGAGACAGAAAAGATTAATATACTGAATCTCGCCACTCTGCCTAACAGACACTTTGATCCGAAAAAAGTCGTCTATAATGTTCTAAACCAGGCCAAACTCACTAAATTTGAACATAAGGAAGATGAGTTTGATGACCTGTTCTTCTCGGCCGAGTCGATATTTCAGGTGCAAGCGATAACTAAAATGAGATACCATGACGACGGGCTAGTTGAATTTAACAAACTTAGAGAGTAGAGGTTGCAAACTCTGCCTCTAGATTTGTTAGCCACTGCCCCGATGACACAATCAAGCGAGCCTGAACAACAACTTACCAACGAACCTCCTGCTACATCAGAAATTTTTGAGCAAGTAGAAAGAAGAGAGCAGGAGGAACTTCGGAGATTAGAACAGGAAGAAGCAAAGAGGAAAGAACAAGAGGAAACACAGAGGAAAGTCAGAGATGAAGCACAAAAGAAAGAACAGGAGAGAATACGTGAGGAAGAACAGAAAAGGCAGCAGGAGCAGAGAAGCAAGGAGGTGAATGTCGACACTCAGATTGACTCAAGATTGCTCTAGGAATGGCAGAAATTTGATTAAATTATAAGCAATATTGAGAGCTCAAGGGATGCCGATACATCCAAAGCAACCGATACACAAGATATAGCATCAAAAGAGGTTCCAAGCGAAGGAACCACCGTTCTACCCCAGACTAAAGAATTAGAAATAATTCCCAAGGATCCTTCAGATCAAATCATTTTGCAGGTGGAGGATATTCCTCCATTGGATGTCTTCTATAGCCCAAAACACAGGGCTGTAATAAAGCGACAGCGGAAAAGGAGAAGGATTGATCAACCTTCCCTATTCCCTGAACAAATAGTAGCAACCAATGTAGTGTGGAAGGACAAATTCGACCCCTTCTATGACCTGACAAAGTTGTCCCAGTATGCTGGTGCCTATTCGGCAACCACCATGGATAAGGCATCGAAGGTGATCAATTTGTTGAAAGAAAAGGATCAGGCGATTGCTTCACTACAAACACAGCTATTGGAGGCACAACAGAAAGCAGAACAACTACAACAGCAACTGTCCACGCAACAATAGTTAAATAACGAACTGAACAAACAGTTGCATGAAGAGAAACAGAGGGCAGATTCGGGAGCGATTCAGAGGCAGAAAGAATTATCAGAGGCATTAGGAAAATTGAAGGCAATGAATGAACAGATGGTAAAAACAAAAGATGAGCAAATTTCTCAATTATCAGCTCAGGTAGAGAATTTCAAGAGTCTTCCCCAGCTTGCCGATTTCAAAGCAGAGGCAATATAGATTAATAAGGCACTAATAACACAAATAAGATTGTTGTGTCATAAAATTTCCCAAGTTGAACCTCTGTGCGACATAACATCTATAATAGATAAATCAGTTGATGCCAGGCAAGACTTAGAGCAAGGCGTTGAGACTTTAACGGATTTTCTTACTTGGCAGGACACTAATGAGGAACAGGCAGCAAACTTGCCTAAAATCTTAGAATCCCATAAAGAAATTCTATTCATGGAGTGGCAGTCCCAATTGATGAAAGCAGAGAGAGCGGTTTCTAGATACAAATTATTTACGAACAATTTGATTGACTTGATTAACAATACTCTCTATTTATCTAACATGATCTGTCAATGTACACCAGGTAAATTATTATCAGCCAAGACACTGGAGCAATCATGTTACCAAGAACTAGAAAAGAATGGGAGATTGATGACAGGAATTAAAAGTTTAACTTGGGACACCTATTGGTTGTTCCTAGTAAAACCATATAGCCAGAGAGCCGCCCTCAAATGCCTAACGGATGCAATCGGGTGTATCATTCCCAATATACACGATGCCACCTATGCTGCTCAAATCAATTCTCGTTTCAGTCGCCCTCAAGAAGTGGAACCAATGCTGGCGATATGCCAACTCAGGTCAAAAGGCAAACAGCCAGAGTGATGAATCATGCTGCCAACTATTAGATTGCTGTGGGAGGGAGATATTCAAGATCAAGTTATACCAATTTAGTAGCATTTTAATTTTGTAGTTTGTTAGTTTAATTTAGTATTTATAGACCCTTTCATGTATTTAGAAAGGGTCGTAAGTTTTTGTATATGACTTAAGCCTGAAGTTGCACTACTGTACTTCAGTCATATTCTTTTATGAAAACTAGACCAATTATTCCAAATTTTGATAACGAAGCTTTTATGTGGATATGCATTATTGCCTTTATTTAAAAGTATTTCTGAGTCAGAAGAAGGAATTCAAATTGCGATCGACGTTGGGAATGATTTGCAGCTCATATGGTATTATTATCTATGTCTGAATTTATTCTTTTATGTGAATTGTTGTTTGATCATTCTTGCTATTATTGAATATATGCATGTGTTTTAACAACAGTATTTATACTTTCCACTACTGGATGTTTACAGTTTTCTATTCTTCTAATCATACATGTATTAGTAATATAAAAAGAGAAGTGTAACAATGTTTTATCAATTACTTCGTTCAACTATTTGAACGAAGCAATTATTATTTAAATGAATGTCTTTGTTTATTGAATAGTGTCATCTATATGCCTATTGACGAACACAGAGCACCAAACGTTGCACTTAAGAATAAAAGCTTCCCAGGATAAAATAGTCATTCACGTTTTCACTTATAGATTAAGCCCTCCATTCATTATCACTTATTAGAAAACCAATCATTCATCCACCCCTTTTATTCATTACTAGGAAACTGGTCCCATTATATCCAGTCGGAGCCACCATCCCAAACAGAAAAGGATTTGTATTAAGGTTCGGACCAGGTGGTTATCCCTCGATGTTGATGCAACGATTTTCGGGGCATCCACATTTTTGGCGCTAGAAGGAGGGCCATCAGCTATGAATGTCGAGTAAATCAAAACCTATAGACCATTCTCAGAGTAAATCACCCTCCACCTCACCTCGGACCTCCTGTTTGCATTCTGAAATACCAGTGTCCAAACGAGAAGAAGAGGGATCAACTACCACTGCTCAACCCCACCATACTTTAGAACATTTAAGTTCGGAGTCCCCTGAAGTTCAGTCTATCATCCAGAAACTTCAAGGCTTCTCCATATCACCTCAGAGATCTGAAGTATCTCAAGGCAGTGAGACTTCGCAATTTCGCCTACCTCATCCTCTCACCAGACTTCAAAGCAAAAAACTCCGCATTGAACCAGCTGAGTTGCCTTTACCCCAAAGGAAAAGGGCTAAAAAGAACACTGAATTTTTTGGTAGTGAGACCTTTTCTCCATCATCTTCCATCTCATCATCTCCAGTGCGAAGTCAAACATCCACTTCCCCATTACATATTATTGTACACCAGGGGTCACCACCTTCAACATCACAACCTATTTAGTCTTCATTACCACCTCCTCCCCAAGCACATGGAACACCACAAGTAATCGTTGGTACTCCCAAGATGGCTCAGAATCCATTGAATAGTCCTGGTGCAGTCACTATGCCTGCACCATTACATCCATTACCTGATTATCCTGAGAAGTGGTTACCAAAGTTTAATCCAAACGCTGGAACATTAGCTGAGGAACACAAATAATTTCATGTTGTCAGTTAATCTAAAAGGAGTAACAGAAGAAGATGTTGTAGTTAGGCTTTTCCCCTACACATTACAAGGATCAGCTTGGTCTTAGTATTTTTCCTTGTCCTCTGGATCCATTACCAGTTGGAATATCTTTCAGGAGCAGTTTCTTACCAAATATGGCGATGATAGATCCTTGGCCACACTCATTAATGACCTTTCAAATCTAAGGATTGAGTCTAGAGAACCAATTAAGGATTTTAACTCCCGATTCAATAATCGCTGTGGAAAAACGTATAATCGCTTTGGAAAAAAAAGCTGCTCTCAAAGATAGGAAATCCAAAAGAGTGTCTTTCAGGGATGATTCAAAGAAGAAAATCACCAAAGATGCATACGATATGGAGGGTCTTCAAAAGGTCCTCAAAAAAATGTCAAATGAAATGGTTGAAATTAAAAAGCAAGTAGCAGAAACTTCAACAAAGAAACCATATAGGAATTTTAAGAAACCTGAGTCAAAACCACCAAATGTTATATCCAATGCAGATTCAGATCTTGAAGAAGAAGAAGAAGATGAAACAATTGCACCATCCGATGAATTCGAAGAAGAGGAAGTTGTTGAATGCCATGGAATGTGGGACTTCATATTGCCTAACTCCGACACCGAAGCTAAACAAGAAGCTTTTCCTGTGACTACTAGGAGCAAAAGTGCCCCTGAAGCTGTCTAGGCAAGTTCAAAGAAAAGGAGTGCAGGTACAAATACTACAAAAGAGAAAGTACCCACAAGGAAGCTGGCTGCAACAGTGCCTCAAAACCAACCATCGCCCTCAAATATACCTTCAACATCAAAGACGTTGGTAGTATCGGATTCAATGGATTACAATATTGTTGATGACATGAAGAAGACTAAGGCAAACATCACCATGTTTGAACTCAGCAAATTAAAACATCAGCAGAAATTGCTTCTTAAGGAACTAAATGCAGTTCCTTCTTTGCCTCTTCCTAGTGCTAAGGCTACAAATGATTCAGGACAACCACCTTCTGGTAGAGTTGAGGCTACTGATACGATTCTAATTGGAGACAGATCAAATTCCCATACCCCCCCTTTCCTCTTAACCTACGAAATCTACACAACTGTTTGATTGACTCAGGGGCATCATGTAATATAATGCCAGCTTTAGTTTGTTCTAAACTGAACATAGAACCCCAAAAGTCTTCAATTCACATTGTGCAGTTAGATAGAACCAAAGTCCAGGTCTTAGGGGAAATAAACTCTGTTACTATCAGGTTATCGGCTGATCCACGAGTAGTTCAAATAATTGATATCTTAATCGCTGATATACCTGATTTTTATGGTTTAATCTTGAGTAGGGATTGGTCTGAGAAGCTCCATGGGTATATTTCTACCGATTGGTCTCATATGTGGCTGCCCTACAAGGGAAAGCCAAATCAAATAAAAATCAATCGGGAGAAACACATGACCTATATTGTCACAAAATTCGAATAGGAGAATCAGCCAATTGCATTTAACAATAATATTTAGGGAAATTATTCTTCTGAATCATTGTTTGGCAATTATATTTCCCAACCATCTCTTTTCTCAGTAAACAATTTCACATCCCAAATTAAAAATATCTCACAAACTAACAGATCAAGATGTGTTAATGTTACTGAGAATACTGTAAATAAAACTGTTAATAATTCTTTATTTTGGTCTTTATATTTTGACAGTTCCAAATCCAGTCAAGGATTAGGAGCAGGGTGTATTTTAGTCAGCCCTGAGGGAAAAAAAAAATGCTTTCTTGTAGGTTAGAATTTGAATGCACGAATAATACAGCTGATTATAAGGCCTTGGTACAAGGACTATATAAAGCTATTGGCCTGAAAGTTCAATATCTGAAAGTGTTTGGCGATTCAGAGATTGTCATAAAACAAGTTCGAAATACAATCCATTGTCTCTCTAATCACCTCAAGCACTATCAGTCCTTAGTCCAGGAACTTATATCTCATTTTTTAGCATTCAATATTTCACCTATTCCCAGATCGCAGAATGCAGCCGCTGACTTGTTGGCCAATGTTGTTTCTAAACTCCTACCTTCCGAACACTATAGCCGAGATAGATTTTCAGTAGAGTTGATTTTTAGGCCATCAATTCCTGACAATGTCACCAATTGGCGAGTGTTCAATCACGATGAAGACATCTTATATTTCTTAACTTCCGACAAGTCGTACAACGATCAGATCATTGATGAAAGCCATCATGATCTTCAAATGAAAGAAAAGCATGAGGAAAACTCAATACCAAAACCTGTGGTTAAACTTGAAGATCTCTACGACATTAAAGACAGGTTTAAATAGGTAACCAATTCAAAACTCCAAAGTTCTACCTTAAGGTTTGAATTGATAAATCTCGGTACTGAGTAGAACCCTCAAAATATCAATTTAGGACTATGGCTTTCTGTGGAAGAAAGGATAGCATTTATTAGATTATTAAGGAAAAATAAACATGTCTTCGCTTGGAAGTATGATGAGCTAAAAACATATGATACATCAATCATCCAACATACCATTCCAATGCTTTCTGAACAAAAACCAGTTCGACAAAAACTGAGGAAATACATCCCAACTTAGAGAGTCAGATAAAATCAGAACTCAATAAACTCTTGAAAGCTAAGATTATTTTTCTTGTTCGGCACTTGAACTGGGTCTCCAATATGGTGCCTGTTAGGAAGAAAAATGGCGACATCAGGATTTGTGTAGATTTTAGAAATCTGAACAAGGCGAGCCAAAAAGATAATTTCCCATTACCTACCATGGAGCAAATACTCCATTTAGTAGCAGGTTCTGAGCTAATGTCCTTTTTAGATGGTTTTTCAGGATACAACCAAATTTTGGTCCACCCTGATGACAGACTCAAGAATACTTTCAAAACAAAATGGGGTACTTACGGTTATCAGAAAATGCCTTTTGGACTTATTAACGCAGGAGCTACATTCCAAAGAGCAATGGATATAGCCTTCAAAGGATTGATCAATAAAACAGTAGTCGTCTATTTAGATGACATTACTGTATTTTCTAAAAAGAGATCCAACCATTTACATGATTTGAATCAAATCTTTGAACGCTGTAGTAGGTATGGTATTTCACTCAATCCCAAAAAATCCTTCTTTGCTCTAAATCAAGGAAAGCTCTTGGGCTTTATCGTTTCCAAATATGGTATTTATATTGATCCCGACAGGATTAAAGAAATTTCTGAAATCCCATTTCCTCATAACAAAAAATCCATGCAGTCATTTTTAGGTCAGATCAACTTTGTCAAAACATTTGTTCCCGATTTTTCTCACATAATTTTACCATTACAAACCATGATTAAGAAAAATTTAGTGTTTAGATGGGGATTTGCGGAAAAGGAAGCATTTGATTTAATCAAACAATCAATAATCAATGCCCCCGCTTTAAACACTCCTAATTTTTCTGATCATTTCATATTGTACACAATCGCGTCTGATTCATCTTATGTAGCGGTACTCACTCAGATTAATGATCACAACTTGGAAGCACCGATTTCATTTTTTAGTTCAAATTTTCAGGGTGCAGAACTAAATTACTCAGAAGTTGAAAAAAAAGCCTTTGATGTGTACAAAGCTATCAAACACTACAGACCTTTCCTTTTAAAAGCCCATACAAAAGTTATAGTTCCTTTTTCTGCAGTAAGGCAATTACTGGTCCAAAGGGAATTAGGTGAGAAAAGGGAAAATTGGGTTACAGCACTTCAAGAATGACTTGGAAATCAAGCCAGCAAAGATTGTTAGAGGCCAAGGTTTTTGCAGGTTATTAGCAGGAGCATCCAACATTTCGGAATCAGGGGATACAAAACATATTGAGGAAATCAACCAGATAAGTATTACCAATTATGAATCTCAATATGCAGATTTCATCTTTTATTTGAAAAATGGATATGCACCTCCTAATCTTTCTTATAAAAACAAACGGGCCATTAGATTAAAGGCAAAAAACTTCATAATCATTGATGATGTACTTTTTAGGCAAAATTATGATTCAGTTTTATTAAGATGTCTGGAAAAACCTGAAGCACAAAAGGTCTTGCAGGAGCTACACGATGGACCAGCCAGAGGAAATTTTGGAGCTGACACAACAGCTCACAAAATAATTCATGCTGAATATTATTGGCCCACCTTATTCATAGATACTCACGAATATGTAAGGAAATGCCGAAGTTGTCAAATCTCCAGTGGAAGACAAAGAAAACCAGCTTTCCCTTTGCAACCAGTCAACATTGATCAACCTTTTGAACAATGGGGATTAGATATCATTGGGGAAATAACTCCACAGTCCTCCAAACAACATAAGTATATCCTTACTACTACTGATTACTTTACCAAGTGGGTTGAAGCAATTCCGTTAAAGACAACAAACTCTGAAGGAATTATAGAATTTATAGATCAATTCGTTATTACCAGGTTTGGTGTCCCAAATGCTCTTGTTTTTGATAATGCATCTTATTTCTCTGGAAATGCCATGTTTGATTTCGCTATTAAGAGAGGATTTAAATTGAAATATTTCGTAAATTACTATCCCCTGGGTAATGGTCTAGCAGAGTCTACCAATAAAAACCTACTCAAAATCATTAAGCGAACTATTGAACAAAATCATAAAAACTGGCACAAATCTTTAATATTCGCACTATGGCTGATAGAATAATGCAGAACCCTCCATAGGTACTTCTCCATTCAATCTTGTATATGGGAAAGAATCAGTACTACCCACAAATCTATTGCTTCCTTCTCTAGCCCTAGTTCAGTTTATTGAAGAAAGCCCCTCTTCTTCTATCCGACTCAGATATGATCAAATTTTAAAATTAGAAGAGGAAAGCGAAAAGGCCAAAATTACCCATGCTAAACATTAGCAGATAATCAAGTCATCATTTGATTAAGCTTCGTGTAGTTCTAAAAAGTTGCAGGTTGGTGATCTAGTTCTGAAATGGGACAAAGCCCATGAGGGTAAAGGTAAACACACCAAGTTCCAAAAGTTGTGGCTTGGACCATTTCAGATCAGCGAGAAGATAGGCCATTCGACATTTATATTACAAGATCTATCAGGAAAGAGGGACTCTCTTCCTGTTAATGGCCTCATCTTAAAGAAATTCTTCAATTGAGGAGGTAACTCCTTCTCTTTTAATTTCAGTAGGATTTTTAGTTTTTAGGATGATTAGGAAATAAAGTTGTAAAATAGCTTATATTGGCCTTTGCTATATTGAAAAGTTGCTCGAAAGAAGTACTTTTAGTATTTTACTTTTGAAAATAGAAGCCTTAAACAAAAGGGAAAATTTCTAGGAAATTAGGTATATTCACATTCTGAAAACCCCATTTTATTTTTGTGAAATCTTCTCAAGATTTAGAAGTACTGTAAATCATTTTAATGTTTTCAAACTGGCCACAAAAATGTTATCAATATCAAAACAGAAACTGATTCAGTCTTACTTTCTTCAACTCTTACCTTGTCATCCATTCTCTCTTAAGGAGAAAATTGTCCATCCCATTCATCCAAGTTTATGATTACTCAGAGTGTAATTCTAAAATATCTAATATAAAGATAAGGGGTCTTATCACAAAGCTGCTTACCATGATCATTGGGAAATAGTCTAACCGACATTACCAACACTGCATACCAAAACAGGGTAATGCTTATAAGCATAAGACAAGGGGTCTCATCACGAGCCAGCTTGTTCGATTAGATTACAACCAGTGAATGGCATTCTCAATCAGCTCGCTACCAAACCAGGACAATGGCTTTTTATCTTACAAAATAATAGAAAAGAAAAGAAATACAAAATATAAAGGGATATTTTGAATTCATTCTTTTAATCATACTCTGAGATGGGAGGGATCATGGACAATCAAATGGTTAAAAGGTATCCCTGTCGAAACTATGAACGTTTGCTGGTAGTAAAGGTTCTACCTATGAAAAAGGAGTCAATCAAAAAGGCTAAGTTGGAAAGGTGTTTTGTTTTATCATTATCAACTAATAGAGGCCAATTTAAAACTTAGAATGTATTTAATTTTAACAAGAGAAGAAATTAGCAAAAACAACTTTTATTATATTTAGAATGTATGTATACTTAGTTATATTAGAATTTTCCTTTTTGATAAGATGTCTATATAAAGAAAGTTCAAATATTCCAATATTTCTCAGAGATAACTGTTTCTCCTAGCGAATCGCCAATTGTTGTGCTATACAACAACCCCCCATTTCATAAAATTTTACTTTAGAAAACTATAATATGAAATGGGTCC
The DNA here is from genome assembly GCA_000404065.3 of Pinus taeda. Taxonomy (NCBI): domain Eukaryota; kingdom Viridiplantae; phylum Streptophyta; class Pinopsida; order Pinales; family Pinaceae; genus Pinus; species Pinus taeda. Next base: position 168,631 of record APFE030912281.1, on the reverse strand, counting down.
CTTTAGATTAAATTGGTATTAACTTATCATTCCTCTAAAGGTCTGGAAACAAACGAAACATTATAAAACCCTTTAAGTTAATAAATAATCGGTCTTATAATAAAAATGAATAATTCTTTATTATTGTGATAAAGCGATTGCAAGATCGCATATCACAATAACAAAAGATGCATAACAAAGACCCATTGATTCTCCCCGATGCGACAAGCGCGAATAACCATCGGCTATCCGGAAAATAAACAATCATAACAAAAGGCTCCTCTCCTTGCTCCGATGCGATATCACTATCGGCAATCGGGGAATGCGATATGAATACAACGAAACGGCTTCTCCTCAAAACTCCCATGCGAGTTAAGCGATATCGCTATCGGCAATCGGGGATTCCACAATAACTTAAATAAAACTGCTCAAGTTTTCCTCCGATCGCCGATTGCGATAAAGTCAAGCGCGACTTTCAAAAAGGATTGATATGGCTTCGGCATATTGTATTAATTATTATTAAAAGCCTTTCTCTTCCCGATAGTGATTCACTTGCGCCCAACCTCCGAAAAATCAAATCCACGCTTAAATGGACTATTCGGCAAATAAAGGATATGATGAGCATTTAAATGATTGACAGGTTTAAACGACCAATTAATGGAGCAGTTATGCTTAAATCCCTTTAGAGATTGTATCCGCGGGAGCCTTATGATAATCTTCCATTATTCATTGATTGGCATAATTCTTCCATACTTGGTTTTTGCCATCTATTCTCCGCATTACGTTCATTTTATCTCTTGTGCAGAGTTTCTCCGCAGTAGCAAATTGAGACCAAATGGGGAAGAAATCTAAGAAATTTGGAACAGCTTCAGCTTCGATGGTAAGAGGACAACATGCTGCTGATCCAGGACCAAGCAAAAAAGGATTAATCTCAGATACCACATGTCTTGGTCTCAGTGATACTACTTGGCAGAGCATTTACAACCTGGTTGAAGCCGAGGAACCTCAGCAAACATCAGTACAAGCTACAGCAGGCTCGAGTCAGAAATCTGATGCTACTCTAAAAGATTTCGCCGATTCCTACCTACACAGGATAGCAGCTCGAGAGAAAATTCTTCCATATACAGATGTGGTGAGGTGCGCTGTTGAAGAAATTCCAATTATGAATAGAACATTCTGCATTATTGATGAAAGAGTATTCGGTTTGTTTCAGCCCAATGATTTGAGACAAATGTACCATTTGCCTGAACCAGAGAAGAAGTATAATAAAGCATTCCTGGGGAAGTTTCGAGATGAAAATGAAACTGAGTCAGCACCTATACGAGAATGGAGACAGAGCCCGGTGAAACACAAACATGAGTCTTCGGGTAGGTACTCCGTCGATTCCTTATGTTCTCCTTATTGTTATGATGGAGCTATGATGTGTCGAATGTGGGGGTTGTATGACTCCTCCAAATTTTCCATAGAGATGGTACCATTGATGGAAGTAGCATGTAATAGTGAAATCATGGATTGGGGGAATATATTATCGGATAAGTTAGCAACAACTATTTTTTACTTAAGAAACAAATCCCGTGTTACTGATAGATTCATCCCTCCAGTTTACTTTAGTGCCTACATTTTAGACACCCTCTGTTTTAATTCCGAGTTTCCCGTGCTAGGGTGGAGATGGACTCCACAGGACCCCATGCCCATTCATATCTATCACCAGGAGTTGTGGAAAGCCCATTATAAACACCACCTATATCAAGTCTGCAATGGATTCATGCTACCTATTTACTATGCAATTTTTGATAGACCTGCTCCTAAGATTTCCTCTCAAGCAGAAATTGACTTGACAGCCTTAGGAAGCTGTTTCGGAGAAGAAAAATTCACTTATGTAAGAGTTTTCGGCAGTCAGGCCAGGCCTCATATCCTCCCCTTGTATATACTAGACAAACTATTAGCTCAAGAGATAGCATATCAGATTACATCCGCATCGGCTACAAAGACTCTTTGGAATTCAAAGAAGCAAGGCTGGCCTCCTTTTCCTCTAAGGTTTGGCGTCTATACTCTGCATGATTATAAACATGCAGAGAAAGAGGCAGAAAAGATTAATATACTAAATCTCGCCACTCTGCCTAACAGACGCTTCGATCCGAAAAAAGTCGTCTATAATGTTCTAGACCAGGCCAAACTCACTAAATTTGAACATAAGGAAGATGAGTTTGATGTCCTGTTCTTCTCGGCCGAGTCGATATTTCAGGTGCAAGCGATAGCTAAAATGAGATACCATGACGATGGTCTAGTTGAATTTAACAAACTTAGAGAGCAGAGGTTGCAAACTATGCATCTAGATTTGTTAGCCACTGCCCCGATGACACAATCAAGCGAGCCTAAACAACAGCTTACCAACGAACCTCCTGCTACATCAGAAATTTTCGAGCAAGTACAAAGAAGAGAGTAGGAGGAACTTTGGAGGTTAGAACAGGAAGAAGCAAAGAGTAAAGAACAAGAGGAAAGACATAGAGGAAGCACAAAAGAAAGAACAGGAGAGAATACGTGAGGAAGAACGGAAGAGGTAGCAGGAGCAGAGCAACAAGGAGGTGAATGTCGACACTCAGATTGACCTAATATTGCTCCAGGAATGGCAGCAATTTGATTCAATTATAAGCAATCTTGAGAGCTCAAGGGATTCCAATACATCCAAAGCAACCGATACACAGGATACAGCATCAAAAGAGGTTCCAAGCGAAGGAACCAGCGGTCTACCCCCGACTACAGAATGAGAAATAATTCCCAAGGATCCTTCAGATCAAATCATTTTGCAGGGGGTGGATATTCCTCCATTGTACGTCTTCTATAGCCCAAAATACAGGGCTGTAATAAAGCGACAGCGGAAAAGGAGAAGGATTGATCAACCTTCCCTGTTCCTTGAATAAACAGTAACAGCCAAGGTAGTGTGGAAGGAAGAATTTGACCCCTCCGATGACCTGACAAAGTTGTCTCAATACGTTGGTGCCTATTCGACAGCCACCATGGATAAGGCATCGAAGGTGAGAAATTTGTTCAAAGAAAAGGATTAGGCGATCGCTTCACTACAAACACAGCTATTGGAGGCACAGACGAAAGCAAAACAACTACAACAGCAACTGTCCACGCAGCAACAGTTAAATAACCAACTAAACAAATAGTTGCATGAAGAGAAACAGAGGGAAAATTCAGGAGCGATCAGAGGCAGAAAGAATTATCAGACGCATTAGCAAAATTGAAGGCAATGAATGAACAGATGGTAAAAACAAAAGATGAGCAAATTGCTCAATTATCAGCTCAAGTAGAGAAGTTCAAGAGTCTTCCTCAGCCTGCCAATTTCAGAGCAGAAGCAATATAGATTAATAAGGCACTAATAACACAAATAAGATTGTTGTGTCATAAAATTGCCCAAGTTGAACCTCTGTGCGACATAACAACATCTATAATAGATAAATCAGTTGATGCCAGGCAAGACTTAGAGCAAGCCGATGAGACTTTAACGGATTTTCTTACTTGGCAGGACACTAGTGTGGGACAGGCAGTGAACTTGCCTAAAATCTTAGAATCCCATAAAGAAATTCTATTCATGGAGTGGCAGTCCCAATTGATGAAAGCAGAGAGAGCGGTTTCTAGATGCAAGTTATCTACGAACAATTTGATTGACTTGATTAACAATAATCTCTATTTATCTAACATGATCTCTCAATGTACACCAGGTAAATTATTTTAGCCAAGACACTAGAGAAATCATGTTACCAAGAGCTAGAAAAGAATGGGAGATTGATCAGAGGAATTAAAAGTTTAACTTAGGACACCTATTGGTTGTTCCTAGTAGAACCATATAGCCAGAGAGCCGCCCTCAAATGCCTAATGGATGCAATCAAGTGTATCATTCCCGGTAAACACGATGCCACCTATGCTGCTCAAAACAATTCTCGTCTTAGCTTCCCTCAAGCACTGGAACCAATGCTAGCGATATGCCAACTCAGGTCAAAAAGGAAAACATCTAGAGTGATGAATCATGCTGCTGACTATCAGATTGCTATGGGAGAGAGATATTCAAGATCAAGTTATACCAATTTAGTAGCATTTTAATTTTGTAGTTTGTTAGTTTAATTTAGTATTTATAGACCCTTTCATGTATTTAGAAAGGGTCGTAAGTTTTTGTATGTGACTTAAGCCTGAAGTTGCACTACTGTACTTCAAGCATATTCTTTTATGAAAACTGGACCAATTATTCCAAATGTTGATAACAAAGCTTTTATGTGGATGTGCACTACTGCCTTTATTTAAAAGTATTTCTGAGTCGGAAGAAGGAATTCAAATTGCGATTGACGTTGGGAATGGTTTGCAGCTCATATGGTACTATTATCTATGTCTGAATTTATTCTTTTATGTGAATTGTTATTTTATCATTCTTTCTATTATTGAATATATGCATGTGTTTTAACAACAGTCTTTATACTTTCCACTATTGGATGTTTACAGTTTGCTATTCTTCTAATCATACATGTATTAGTAATATAAAAAGAGAAGTGTAACAATGTTTTATCATTTAATTCGTTCAACTATTTGAACGAAGAAATTATTATTTAAATGAATGTCCTTGTTTATTGAATAGTGTCATCTTTATGCCTATTGACGAACACAGATCACCAAACGTTGCACTTAGGAATAAAAGCTTCCCGGGATAAAATAGTCATTCATGTTTTCTCTTATAGATTAAGTCCTCCATTCATTATCACTTATTAGAAAACCAATCATTCATCCACTCCTTTTATTCATTACTGGGAAACTGGTCTCATTATATCCAGTCGGAGCCACCATCCCAAACGAAGAAGGAGCTGTATTAAGGTCCGGACCAGGTGGTTATCCCCCGATGAATAGGTTGATGATAGTTCAACATTATTGCAAAGCATAGTTTCTTGGTAGTTAGTTAAAAAGTGGAGTGTTTTAACATTTGATTTCAATTTCTTTCTTTGTACTTTCTTTCTTGCAATAGTTTAAGGTTCCATTTTGAGCATTTAATTTTTTGCAATTAGTTTAGGATTTGACTTCAGTACATGCACTCAATTACATTATGACAACAAAGGAATGACATATTGTTTGTAGCACATATAGTGCCAATACCTCTTAAGTTTGTATGAAGGCCGAGTTGATAATTAAAGTTGGAAGCCTTGGGAGTTGCAACATTCTTGTTGCAATACCGAGGTTCATCACTTTTTGGTGCCATTGCCATGGAGGTGTCAAAGTATGCATTGTTTTCTTCCCTAGTTGATTCATTTCTTTTTTACTTTATCAAAAATGAAAAAATATTTTCATTAGGCATATTTAATTTCAAAAATAGAAAATTTCATTGCATTATAGTTTTCATTCAATCATAAAAACTAAAACAAAAAATCTCCAACACCAACCCACCCCCCCAATTGATCACGTGGTGCAGTAAGAGCCACATCACCATTCACTTTTGCAGATAGAAGAAGAAGATGACAAAGAATGTAGAAGAAATGGATGGAGATGATGACAATGAGGAATATCCTCTCAGATTTCCCATTCAATATACTGACGATAGTGTGCACGTGAAGAACATACCTCCATCTTTTCTTCCAAAATTTCATGGTCTAAGTTCAGAGGATTGAGAAACCTTTCTCTTTGAATTTGAAATTATTTGTAGATATTATGGTTACTTATTAAAAACTCAAAAACTGAGATTGTTTCCTACAACATTGAAGGATAGAGATCTTAAATGGTTCATGAGTTTAGGGACTAATTCAAAAAGTTCATGGAATGATATACAAAAGGTATTTCTAGAAAAATATAAAGATCGTGATCTTAAGGAAGAAATCTTTAGAATGAATCAAAGAGAATATTAGAGCCTTGAGGATCTAATAGAGAGGTTCATGTATAATGTTAAGAGGGAAAGCTACACCATTTAGGATCCGACACACTAAAAACCCCCTTAGAACAATTAGGGATGAATGGATTGATCTCCTTAATCTCATGAGTAAAGGTGATGTATATCAATTATGATTTGAGGAAATTTGTGAAACATGCAAACATATATCAAGAAAAATCAGGGGAAGTTAAATCAACATCAAGATCGGTAAGTCAAGCTAAACTTGGAAATTTGTTTGATGATTTTAAAACAATTTTTTTTAGCAATCTAACAAAACAAGTGGAAATGTTAAGAATGCAAGATGAAGGAAAAGAAAATTCGGATATTTGTGTTGCAGAATCACATGATGTTAAACATTGGCCATCATTACCAAGGTTGAAGAAAGTTCACCAAGAAGAGAATGGAGCAAGTCAATTGTCAATGCATCAATGTTATGTAGCTCTAAGAGAACCATGGTAGCCTATTCATCCAGATATGATGAAAGAGCCTAATTCATAATTTCAAGGTTATGCATATCCACCTCAAAGTAATTGGAACACATCTTCTCCTTGGCAACATTGGCCATCTCAACCCCAAAACCAATCTTGGCAACAAGGCTAGCAAGGAACTTATGGGAGCCATCCACAATATCCTCGATATTTTCCTCAATATCCTCCATACCCAACTCCCAGTTATTCCTACCATTCACGTCCACCACAACCACAACCGCAACCACATCCATCTCAAATATCCACTCTCACTCAACTACCTGTACCACCATTTCCAAACCCACACATTGAAGTAGCTAACTGACTTACAATGCTGAGGTACAACACTTACAAACATCTCCTCTTGAAATCAATGGTATTCACCATAGCTCAGGAAGAGTATTGCAAAAAATAAATTCTCTTCATATCATTGAAGGACTACATCCAGAAGAAGAAGATTCAAAAGAAAAGATCAAAGAATCATGGGTTGCACTTGATGAAGAGCAGACATCAAAATCAGAGATTGAAAAATCTTCCTCATAGTTACCATCAAATCCTCCATGCATTCAAGATATTAATCAACAAAAATAGGAAGACTTGAAGTTCATGATAGAAGAAGACATCCAAGATGGTCCTGTGATGCAGGAAAGTGTTTCCTCTGCGGACAGAGGCAACCCCTCTAGCCCTAGAGTGGGTCTAGTCACAACAAAGATAGATCAACAATTAGTTTCCTTAAAGTCATCGTTGGAGACCTACCTCAACCGGTGGTCGATGAAGTTCCATTGCACTACTCTAGCTTCTGCTTCCTTCTCCTCAATGAGTGATTAACCTGAAACAATACAAAGAAAAAACAACAAAGCGCGTAACCGGGAAACTACAATGATCTATTTACTCATAAAGCCAAGAAGTCATGAGCTATGAAATAAATTACATACAAGACATAAGAAAACATTATTGATTGTATTAACGATGAATTAAGAGCAAGCTTACAACTAAGTCTTGACGTTACAAGCCTTCTCAGAGGATCCAACCAGTATGTTTCTCAAGCATTCACTCTTCAAGGATGAATCTCCCAAAATACAATATCTCTCTCTCACTCATAAGCTTTAACACAAAGTTAAGGGCACTCCACAACCTTCCACAAGCTATCAACAATCTCACACTTATCACACCCACACCAACTATCTATCAAACTCAAAAGCACTAGCAACATTGCTCAACCAAAGGAATTACTAACTAGTTAAAAAAACTAGCAGATCATAGCAATGGTGAGTGATTTTATAGAAGGAGTCTCCATGAAATGAGGGAGAGGGAGTTCATCCTCAAGGAAGGTAGCACAAAAGGCGGAACTGTCATACGAGAGGAGGAAGGTCAACCCAAACTATGCCAACAACCAGGTCTGGAGACATCCAAAAGGCCAACTGTTGAAACGAATTCGCCCAATCTGGTTCGTCGCAGGACATAAAATAATTACTCGCGATAGCATCGCGAGGAGGCAATGCACGCAGACTCGTTGTCGCAAGACAGAACTCATAACCTCACGTCGGGTCTAGAAATCCTACCGTCGTGGGAAACAGATGTACACCAGCGACAGAGTTGTGATGAGACCGTTATGGACATGGGAACATCACGTATATTAAGGTTTTACTCCCGACGAGGCAAAAACTTAAGGAATGAGGGTCAACTTGAAGCAACAGAGAGCATTTGCTTAATCTTCTTCCATCAGTGGGAAGATTGAACATGTTGATTTGACACGACATAGTAGAAGGACTGAAATGAGGACAGTGACAAATTATTGTGTAACAGGGCCAAATCCGCAAGTCGGCCAGAGGCATCACAACTATGTTGAAATACGGTTCCAGACAGTCACTAAGTTGCCACAATACTCTTTTCTTTAATTGTGCTTGATATCATCAAAGTCCAAGGATTTGATCACTCTAATCTAGGTACATGTCAAAGCGTACATTTCAAGCCTCCACATCATTTTGTCTGTCATCTTGATGTTCACATGGCTCCATTGGAAGTATTCTTATACTTGAAAATGATTTTTTTTTTCAAGTAGGGTAGGGTAGAAGAAAAAAAAAACAACAAAATGAAAAATAAGAAAAAAATAAAAAAAATCTAGGGTGAAAACCTCCTTAGAGGTGCCTCAGATTGGCCCATTGATTGGAAACCTCCATGAGGCCGGCAATGGGTCGGAAAAAAAGGAAAAAGAGAAAAAAGAAGAGATCCTAGGTGAAAACCTCCTTTGAGGCGGCTAGGCAGACCTACTGGTTGAAAACCTCATTGAGTTGGCTAGTAGGCCTAGAAGAAAAAGAAAAAGAAAAAATAAAATAATCCTTGCTCCATGTATGCATGTACTCTCCAACATCTGTAAGTTGGTACCAAAAGGAAAATTGGTCAAGCCTAGCCAAAAGAAGTCAAATTTTGACTTTCTCCTACTTCACTCAAATGCTCCAACAAGGCCAAGGCCATGCTAATCCATCACACACATCTATTTTCACCATCCAACCATCATTCTCAAGTTTTTACCACTCATTTTCCTTGTTGTCCTAAAAAACTATAGGATACTCTGTTTTACTTCAGGATATAAAAATACATAGAGCAAAAATTTGTTTTTGTGATAACTTGAAAACCATGCATCCATTTGCCAATCTGCTTCAAAGGGAGATGCATATGGTTGATGGTAACATGCTCGAGCAATTTCAGCAAATTCCAGTGCATGGTTTCCCAGAATTGGCTTCCATCATTTTCTGCCATTTTTGCATTTTCTAAATATCTGTGCATCCATTTAAAAATTTGTTTCATGGGGAGATGCATATGGATGATGGTAACATTCCCAAGAAATTTCAAAAAATTCCAGTGCACAGTTTCCAAGAAATCGACTTCTATCACCTTTAACCATTTTTAGTTTTTCTCGAGATCCGTGCATCCATTGACCAAAATTTTTCTATGGGGAGGTGCATAATGATGACAGCAACATGCTCAATAAAATTCAACTCAATCCGATCTACCGTTTGGGAGGTATGGGCAAAAAAATGCATTGTCCTGTAAACCTACATGATACAGAATAACACCTACAGGATTGGCAGTGAACAATTTTAAAGGAGATCCAGAGTTCAAAGAAGCTCCTATAGAGCTTAGCAGCAGCATCAGGATCATCATCATCACCATCCAACACCTGCACATCAACATCAACTCAGCAGCATCATGCATGTCTCTCCAACAACCATTAGGTAGGTATATGTATGCAATATTCTTGACTTCTTCTCTTGAGCATATTATAGTTAGAAATTTGTTGTCAATGCATGAGAGATGAGGTTTTATAAGCTAAGGATTGGTCAGTGGTCTCAGCCGCCTACAACTAGTTAATTGAAACTCACTCCTTCACTCTTGCAATGTTAAAAATTCAAATTATGAAGGGTGGTGATTTCAAGAAATGAGGACAACAGTTAAAAGAAGAAATTTTTGCAAAGGCCAAGGTCACCACAGCACTCCAAGCCCTCCATCCATTTCATACTCACTATCTATTCATCATTCATCCATCCCATTTCATTTTTGAAAAAACAAAAAAGACAAAGAGAGCATCCTCTATGTTTTCATGAAATATCCATTTGGAGGTTAGCAAGAAGGACGGTCAAAGAGAAAAGGAGGATCAGAAAGAGACCCCTGTCACTCACATTTTTATTTTACCACTCATTACCATTCATTCCTCCACCATTTATGTCATTTTTTCCACTCCTTTACTTCAGTTTACAAAGGGACTGTGTTTTCTACAGGATGGTCATGTAGGAATTACGGTGACCCAAAAATCCTACAGGAGGTAATCCTAAGGAAAATAAATGGTGGAACAAGGTAGTAGAATGTTGATAAGGGTGTGAAAGACCTTGCTAAACTAAAAAATAATCAAGAACCATCTTGAATAAGGGGAAGAAGGAAAACTAATGGTCTAAAGAAGTAAGGCTTTTTCTTTACACAAATATGTTTTTTTGGCTTGTCCTTGCAGAGCTTACAACCAAGATTCTTAATGCATAAGAGAGAGGCCACTAGGGTCATGGATGAGGCAAAATGAGGTCACTAATTTGCTCAGAGAATGAGCAACACTTTCAGCAGGGGGTATTATGAGCCTCTAAATTAGACATAAATTAAGGCCCTTGCCTCTAATTTAAAACATAAATTAAGGCCTATGACCATCCTTCAGTACATTAAACCTCTCTTTTTGCATTAGATAATTTATTTTTAACTTTAATATATTCATTAGGAAGGTTTATGAATAATTGAATACTTGTGCCTAATATTATTTATTTTGTGGAATATTATGAAAATATTGGACAGATTATGAAGAGTTGGAGGAGGACATAATTTAGGGAGTTGTTCCCTACTACTAGAGGAGAAATCATAAATAATAAGTCAACAAGATATTATGGAATTATGGCCCAAATTGTGGAACTCCAATGATTGAGAAAATCTAGGAATGTGTTTTACCAATCAAGGGAGCAGATCCACTAATAAAGGGATTTCGGTGGGGAAAGCTTCCTCCATCCATGGGGAATGATTCTTAATCATTTTGTATAAATACCAAGTTTAATTTTCCTCTAGGGAATGATTGAGAAAATCTAGGAATGTGTTCCCTGCCATTTAATGCAAATTCCTAGTATTAGGGACTAGATCCACTAATCAAGGGATTTTGGTGGGGAAAGCTTTCGCCATTCATGGGGAATGATTCCTAATCATTTTTTACAAGTACCAAGTCGAATTTTCCTATAGGCGGAGATTTTCATTAGTGTTATTGTGGATAGAGCTTGTATTTTTGCAACTCCATTGTATTTTCTTGTAGGGATGTAATTCTTTTGATGAAAATAATGAAGATTGGTGTCACGTTCAGCTTCTAAATCTTGTTCTCCTCCATAGGTCTCTGCATTTCCTTAGGCTTGGCCATCCCATGAGCCTCAGAGCCCTTTTGTATAATTTTCTTTCATTCTTTTCATTGCTTATTCGCATGCATCTTTAGTAATTATTTCTTTTTGTTTTTGCATTTAGTATTAATGATTTCTTGTTGTGTGATTGAGTTAAATGGTTGATGTAAGTTCTTTTGTAGGATCACAAGCACTATTTCATCCTTGGAAAAGCTTTGGAAGTTCATAATAATCATTGAGTTGCTTGGATTAGTCTTATGATTCCCAAATCTAGATTGCTAGACCTCCTTTTTATCAAAGAACAATAAATTTATGTTATTTTTTAGAGCATGCTAACAAGCTTCAATCGACTTGATTCCACTTGCATTAGATCAAAAAAAATTCTAGTTCATAGCAAAAATTACCCCATTTCATTTTCATTTGATTTGGTTAGGCATTTTTTAGATTTACTAGCTCACTAGTTCTCAAATTTCTAGATTTTCAACTAATAATGTTTTTTATTTTTCTTTCATGGGTTAACATAGGTATTTTTTGAGTGATTAAAATTGGAATAGGGACCTAAGGCATCCTAGTTAATAACAAAATTTGGCCCGTCCAATTTGGATTTGATTTGTTTGGTCATTAAACCCTCATTAATTTCATCATTTCACAATGAAACTTCTCCAAGCTTTTTTAGCGAATCCATCCATCTCCCGACTTTGGTTTTGAGTTCTGAGTGATGCTATGGATTTTACCACTCCATTCCACCCATAAAAAATCTTTCCTCAGCCTTCCATCACCTCCAACACGTCACATTTTTCTCTTGGCTATATCTTGTAGATTTCCTATAATTCCTACAGGATCATCCTGTAGGTTTTCCTGAAATGGCTTGTTTTGAGGCTGAATTGATAGAAAACCTCTAGGTAGTCACCAAAAGCCTTCCAAGGGTCTTCTACACCATCCAACCATCAGCTAACCCTTCCATCCAACCTTCAACATCCTTAAATTCACTTGCCACATCACCAAAGGAAATTAGTTTGTATACATGATTTTGCATGAAAAGGTAAAAAGACAAAAATAGATTTATTTCATTCCCTTTACTTGCACATCAGTGATGTTTGATGCTTCTTACTTCCATGCTTAGATAGTAGCATTTGGTTCATGATAATTCAGAATTATTGCAAAGCATAGTTTCTTGGCAGTTAGTTAGAAAACGGTGTGTTTTAGCATTTGATTTCAATTTCTTTCCTCGTACTTTCTTTCTTGCAATAGGTTAAGGTTCCATTTCAAACATTTCTTTTTCTGGAATTAGTTTAGGATTTGACTTCAATACATGCACTCAATTACATCATGATAGAAAAGGAATGACACATTGCATGCCGCACATATAGTGCCGATACCTCTTAAGTTTGTACCAATGTTGTAAAACTCCGACTCCGACTCCGAAATGGTAATGACTCAGCCAGCTCGATTTCAATGACTCGGTTGTTGTAAAAAATACATTAAATATTTTTTTTATAAAAAACATAATTTTAAAGATTTTAAACATAATTTTAAAGATTTTCATTCATGTTTCCAAACACATAGCATTATAATATAGATGGAAGACAACATATGATCAAAGTAGGCTCATGAACCAATCCATTATATCAAAATGGTACCTAGTGCACTATCCAATGGCAATACATAGTCAACTTTCATACATGATCAAAGACTCAAAACAGAAAACACATAAACAAGGAGGCTAGAAATGGCCTCTACAACAAAAGTAAACTATGACCAGACTCTAGTACTAGTACTACTGGCTAGTAGCTACTGCCAGAGGAGCCAAGATCATGTCGATCAATCTCTAGATCATCATCAGAGTCAGAAAGGGGGCGCCATGGCTCCTCCTCATCATCATCATCTCCAAATGCAACTGTAGAGTGGTACCACTAGCAGGCTGCGCAACTGCAACAGATGCAAGCTGAGATAGAGTAGATATGCAGCTGCCCTTTTGTCGTGGCTAAGCAGAGGAAGCACTTACAACTGGAGTCCTTGCTGGCTGTGAGACTGAGGCTGGTGGAATGGGATCTGCATTCAACTGAACAACATGTTCAAGTTCAACTGATGTCTCGATATCTAAATCTAAATCAAGATCCTCATCAGGATCAAACTCTGTTGGACGACTCTCCACTACCCAATTCGATGTTGGATCAATGTATTCTAACACAATGGGATCTGAATCAGGTCTTTTGTTCAGCAATTGGTTTCGTCTGAGCTGTAGGTTGTATTGGACATAAACTAGATCATTTAACCGTTTTTCATCCAAACGGTTTCTCCTCTTTGTGTGAATCCTCTCAAAGACAGACCAATTGCGCTCACACCCAGTTGCACTACAAGTTTGACTCAAAATACCAATTGCAAACCTTTGCAATTCAGGACAATGGCCACTAAAGGCCTCCCACCATTGTGCTGCAAAAAACATAGGAGTGTAATGAGTTAGCTCAACAAAATTACAAATTATATCTAACTTTCAAATTATAAATGATTTAACAAACTTCAAAAAAAAAGTAAAACTATTAAGAATTTGAAAATTGAAATTTTTGTTTAGCTGGCTCATCTGCTTCTCTTGCAATTTTTGCTAGGTTCTTCCCAAAGGTACCTGAGGCATCGCTGAAGGTTGTGACCTGTCGGTGTATCTCCAGCTGATTAGACTCCAATGGGATCATGCAATCAATGCAATCAATCAGTCCATCTCTAACCTCCCTCCTCAAAGCTCCTGACTCCTTAGCTTTATAATGATACCGTGGGTTCAAAAAATACCCAACTGCATGTATAGGGCGATGGAGTTGATTGTTCCCTCTTTCATCAATGATTGCCCAAATGGGCCCATACTTTGCCACTCTATCCTTGTATACCATCTTTATTTTCTCCTTTGTTTGATCCATAGCCTCATAAATGAAGCCCATAGCCAACCTTTCCCCATCCACCAACCGCAACACCTTAACTAGTGGCTCAGCAAGCTTCACAATCTCTGCCGCCTTTCTCCAAAAAGTTTCTTCATAGACTTTCTTTTTCAATTCTTTGCCTTCTGGTTTGTTAGACCAATTGCTTTGATTCCATTCATCACTGGAAATCATCTTTTGCAAGTTTCTGTGTTGGGAAAGCTTAGATTGCAATGTCAAAAAATGTGTAGCAAATCTGGTGATGGAAGGCCAAATAATATCCTTGCCCCTAGTGTTTTTCCTCATGAGGCTCAAAATCAATGTATGATTGTAGATAAATTTTGTTATGCTTTTGGCATGATCTATAGTGTTTTTGACCCAATCTATTTTTCCAATATCCTCAAGCATGAGGTCTATGCAATGTGCAGCACATGGGGTCCAAAAGATGGTCTTGTTCTTTTCCTCTAACAATTTACCAGCAAGAACATAGTTAGTGGCATTATCTGTGATGATTTGAACAACATCAGCCACCCCCACCTCCTTAACAACCTGATCCAATAGCTTAAACAACAAGTGGCCATCTTTTACCTTATCAGATGCATCAATTGATTTTAAAAACATGGTTCCCCATGGACAGAAGACAAGAAAGTTTATGATGGTATGGTTTCTTTGATCATTCCATCCATCTGACATGATGGTACATCCTGTTCTTGCCCATGAGTCCTTGAACTCTTTCAAATACTCATTAATGGATTGAATTTCTTTCTGCAAACGATACCCCCCTTAGCTCATGCATAGTAGGGCCTTTGAAGCCTTTTCCAGCAACATGTATGGCATCAAACATAGGCTTATAATATGGTGAATGAGTAGCGTTAAAGGGGATATCAACATCATACCACGATCTAGCTATGTACTCACAAGCAGTCTCCCTCAATTCCTTCTACCAATGGTCATCTAAAGTGGGTTGCATTTGACTTTTACTAACTTCAGGACCATATGCATCTGAAGGAGAGGAGGGAGTGAAATAAATTTTGATAGTCACATCACCCTTTTTCATTCTACCCTTTCCCTTATCTTGAACAGAACCAAAAGAGGGAGGAACATATTGGAAAGGGTTGGATGTATCAGTTTGAGGGATAGAGGAAGAACCCTCAAAATCATAATTGGGGTTGGTAGCCATCTTTTTTTGTATCTCCCTCTTCCTCCCAATTTCAACCTCTATGTCTCTTTGCCTAGCCTTATCTTCTTTAAAATTCTCAAAGTTGGCCAACAATTGCTTCCTAATCTCCCCAATTTCTGTGAGGTACATGGAGTAATTTGGCCTCTAATCCCTGCCAAGTGTTGTTTCAGCCTATTAATGCCCCCAGGACCTTCCTTAATTTTCCTATGGCAAAATTTGCATTGCATTTGACTATCAACCATTTCAACGTATGCCTAAGCAGGATCTCTCACTCTAGGTGCCATTTCTTCAACTGAGTCATAGTTTTGGGCAATGAAACGGATCAACTGTTTCCGTTTCGAATCGGCCGAATTTTAAAACTATGATTTGTACAAACCCAGGTTTGATAATTAAAGTCGGAAGCCTTTGGAGTTGCAACATTCTTGTTGCAATACTGAGGCTCATCATGGGGTGGGGGTGTGACTAGCTGTTGGAACTGCACAATGCATAGTCCAACCTGGCCTGCTAGGGACTGAAAGTTCGCAATGCGCAGTTTTAGTAAGTGGTGACATGTAATCAACAAACTGCATAGCGCAGTATCTGGGCCCAGTAGAACACTGCCTCCAAGAATTGTGAAATGCAAGCTCGGAGGTTAGTGCTAGGCCAAACTTGCACAATTTATAAAGGGAAGGCAGAGCCTTCGCTTCCAGAAATGCACAGTTATAGCCAGGTGAGGCACGATCCGGGGCAAGGCAGCCTAGAATGGCTGACAGGTGACTTAAAACATGATAAGTTTGAATGCATAATGAGGATGAGTGCAAACAAGAGTGAATAATTGTACATGCAAGCAACAAGCGCAAGATTTAGAAACGGGAAAGTATGCATGTGTGTGAAGCGAGTCGCCACAACGATGACCGTCCATGCAAAAATAGTGTCATGCATACGACAACAGTTAGATGCGAATGAAAACTAAAAAGATGCTATTAAAAGCTAACATACATCAAAACAACAACAAGCGCTCACTGAAATCAAGCGGACAACACTCATACAAAGCGAAACATAGAAAGCGACATAATTTCTGCGCAATACATGAAATGTGCCGACGAATCCTAGATGCAATGTGGGATGTCAGAGCTACAAGGTCGATGTGAGGAATGAGCTCTGCAGTGTCCAGTTGATGAGTTTTGATAAAATCAAGTTTGTGACATACATGCAACAAATATAGGAAAAGCGACACTTGGCAGGAGGTTTTCGAAATAATCCTTGCATGTAACTTCTAAAAATAGATCTCTGAATCAAGGGATGCCTTTGCATGCTACCTTTGGAAAAGCAGTCCATGCATGCAAATTAGTTTTTGTCGTTCCTTGAGAGAACCGGTCAACCTGAAGGCACATGCATCGGTCTACGAGCCTGGAATGAAAATTTGCGCAGTTTCTGGAATGAACAGAGATGGCTGTCCCACAGGGATTACAAAATTTCTGGGAGGGACAAGTGACATCTCCTAGGATTGTGCAATTTCTGAGCTGAGTAGCTGTCCTGGGTCAGACTGTGCAATTTTCTCAAGGAAGCTTGTCTAAGTGCATTGCGCAATTACTAAGCCCAGCAGGTTGCCTGACTGATTTGCACAATTTTTGCTAACTGCTGGGTTCGCTGTCCCAGAGGGATTGCGCAATTTCTGGGAGCAACAGGTGACTGCTACCCAGAATTGAGCAATTTCTGGGCTGAGCAACTGTCTTGGGATGAATTACACAATTTTTGAGAGGAAGACTGGCATGAAGAATTGCGCAATTCTGGAGTCTAGCTGGGTTTGCGCAATTTATAGAGGGAAGGTTGGTTCCCCTCCAGAATTGTGCAATTCCCAGAGGGATATGCTCAACTAGCAACTGACACTAAGTTCAGAAATCAGCGTATGAAGAAGGTGGAACAAACTTGCATGCACAGGCCAACAAGACTCTATGAAACAATTGAATCCTATGTGCTTGATGATCCAAGACATGTTGCTGACGATGGTTGGTAGGGAGGCTCCAAAAGAAATCTAAGGAAAATTTTTGGAGGGTGTTTGTAGCCGCTAGAACAGGACCTCAAAGAGATAAGGAATGAAAATTATGTCACCTAATTTGAAATGTCCCTATATCTTACAGATATGTTGTGTCAGGTGAAGGTGATCCCTCAATTATATTCATCAATGGGTCCATCCCATCGGAGATTGGACCACACATCTAGAAATCCAAGATGATAGGCCAAGTAATAATATAAATCAAATGTAGACATCCCTTGGGCATATTGTAGATGCCTCAAGGTACTATAGGGAGGCCCCAATCTTTCCCGTAGTTGGATGACGAGTACAAGTTAAGGATTTTGTCTAATTTATGATAGTGATCCCTACTAGGAAGCCAACATGATAGATAATGATACGAGGCTTTAAGGATACTACTCATTGCAATTAATTTTCTAGAAATATTAACGTAATTATATTTCAAAAAGTGGAGTCTATGTTTTAAATGTCTTAAAAACCATTTAAGCACAGCCAATGGACAAATCCCCACACAAAAGGACATGCCAAGACATATTGCTATGACACTTTAATGATGAAGGTTTGGGGTGGAAGAAATCCAATCAGGTGGTTCATCTATATCATCTATCAAATTATCAGTTATTATCACTAACCATAGCCTTAGATGCCAAGAAAAATACCTAAAAAAGACTCTAGCACTAGCCACTATCTCTTGGTGAGCTCATATTGACAAAAAAGGCACATGTAAAATGCGATCACCCACCATATAATAGGCATCTACATCTGTAGTACCTTAAATGTTTCCCTACAAGCAAGTGTCATCCAATAAATAATCAAAGGCATTAACAATCAAAAGATATAGACAAGGTTCCATGAGGCATCTATGCTTAATGGATAGGAGGAGAATAAGTGAAAATAGTGTATTTTTTACTATATTAGAAAGATGAAGCATAAGAAACATTGACCATACCTACACAATCTGGAAAAATACCTCAGAAATACAACATGTTGGTAATGACTTCCTAACAAATCCAATCATAGACTTTATCAAAATCAATTTTGAGGAAAATATATTTTTGCGAGACTCGCTAGCCTACTATGTGGCCTCACAAAAAAATATCATTGTCCAAAATAAATTACCCCTAAACAAAACCAATTTACTCCTTATTCATAGTTTTTTTCTACCATTCGTCACTTGTAGTGCACCACCTAATCAATGTTTTTGTAATCAATGCTTAGCAAAGTTAGCAATCACCACCTTATAATGGAGTGCCTAGCAATATTCTTTGGAATGAGCTTGATCAAGTTGTAAGACATATATTATGTCAAATATTTTGAGGAAAATACATTTAAACCCGAGTCACTGAAGTTATTTCCAAGAGTATCCCACATATTCATTTATTAAAAGTTACAAGGAAACCGATCAATCACTAGATATTTACCATTTTACATATAGCTAAGAGCTGCAAAATTTCATTTTTGAACCTCGTATCCAAGCTATCATGGCTACAATGAAGATATTGTGTGGAACCACCTTGTAACAAAAATTTCTAGCAAAAAAATCGCCTTTGTAAATAGGTAAGGAGAAAAAAGTACTCTAAAAATGGTCACTAAACCTACCTCGAATTGAAGAGGGTTATTTCTCAAATGAACCATCATCTCTACAAAGACCAACTACATTCCAATTGGTTTTATTCTTTAAGAATCAAAGAAGAACTTGTAGCCTTCGTTCCCCTCTTCATTGTCTTGTAACTGGGCACAAGCCTTAGATTCATTAGAAATATGCTCCTTTGTATGCATCATTAAATCAAAGTGGATATGATCCTCCCGAAGGACATTGATATATAAGTCTTTCTCATGTAAGAGATGAGCCTTCTCCAACTTACACTTAGCCTCACGAAGCTCCCATCTAAAATTGTGAATAGTCATATGCCCCCAACCATGCATGAATTTGAGAGTCCTGTTAATAGCATATTCCTAGCATAAAACCCAAACCATATCTATAAAAGGATGTGGAAAAAGGTTCCAAACATGATGAACGAGAGCACTAAAATTAGTTTAATCCAAATGAGAATAAATTAACTTGAACATGGGAAATGTCTTTGTGTCCATGTAATTTCCCACCAAAATGGTAGTATAAATGAGCAAATGATTTGATCCAATGCTTTAAATCAATAAATGATTTCACCAAAGCCTTTTAGAAAAGGAAATACCAAGTTGGGGTCGATACATAGTGTAAGTAATTTCCTACACCCTCTTGCTCCCTTAGTTAAAATTAGATCAAGTGAACTCACATCCATAATTCAACTCTTTTTTCACAACTTTAGGATCAAAGAGCTAAAGCGTGAATTTACTATGCTTGTTTCTTGGCACGTTAGCCCATGATACTTGCACCCATGGTAGGTTTAAGTTGAACTAATGTGTGGTCCATAAAAATAAATAAATTAAAGAAATCAATCCTATATGAGAAGAGTAACATATATCCAGTAAAGTTTTGAAGGTAAGGAATTATAACATGCACCATCTCACCCTCACTTAAATGTCGTATGTGGTCTAAAATATACCATTCCACACATAGATAATGTGGTTGAAGCTCAACACCAATAGATTTTACCTCCTAAATAAATTTGGCTTATCTTCCTAAAACAACCTACTTGTATCTTAGGTTGTCTTCCCTCTCACATTCCAATAGAGAAGAGAAAAATTCATTAAAATAGCATAATGTTCTTTATAAAACTTAATATGTTGCTCAATACCCCACTATCCAAGGAGGATGCACACTTTGAATGATTTTTTACCCAAGTAGAGGAACTGAGTACTCTACCAAACTCTACCAATATTTTCCAAACGAGTAGGATATGAATACCACTTCCATTTGTTTAACCTATTTTTCCAACCTTCATCAACATCCATAACTTAAGCATGATCAGTAACACCTACATTAATATATGGAATTTTCTTCTAACCCCATTAGTTACGAATTAATGTATAGTCAAAATATTGCTCTAATTCACTTTACAATAGATGAAACATAGGTTCACTAACATAGCCCTTTGTGTTGGCCCCCATGGCCACTTGCGCAAAATAAATCCCCTTTCTGGATGGGGTATCTAACGCTACAATACATGTACCTTGAGAAGTTATTTGGGGTTTTTTCCAATGTGGGAAATCATGAATTAGGTGTTCTTGAGATTGACATGAAAAATAGGAATTTTGAAAGATTCAAATAGTGCACCTCTAGTTATAAACCTCATAAATAAACGAACATATTTATTACTTTTAACACAAACACTAGGGCTACCTATAAAAGGTTGCGTGTCGGTCAAAAATGGAAGGAACTCCAACCATAAAGTATAATATGCATATCCTTAATCCTATAGATCAAAATATACCTTTTATTATTTAACATGGGAAAACCACTAAAAGTGTTCCACGTTCCATATTGCAACACCTATCTCACTATAGTTGAAATAACAACATCATCATCATCAAATGCAGTGAAACATACGGGAACAATAGAACAAAAAACATGCGCACATAGAGACACCAGGATTGGTTTGAGACAAGGGCAAAACCAACTATGGGGAACACCCTTGTAAATTCTTCTTCTTCTTAAATCATCATCAAGTGATTCAACAAAAGAGAGTACAATGATCCATATCTTCATCAATGCAATAAAAACAACTAGAACATCCATAACATGACCTTAAACATACTTATGCTAAAAGATCTTGATTCTGATGATTGTAATGGACTGTCACTAACTATAGTTAACTGTTGGATACTAGTGTCACTATGTTGAACAATGATGAACATTGATAACTCATCTTTAGGTCCCGGATACATGCAAAGATAATGTTTGTGAGTGTCTAAGAAAGATCTGGATGCTCTCTGTAGAACTGTATGAGTGCATTAGGGATAGATATGGATGTTCTCTACTAAATTGGATGAGGGTGTCCGGGAACCAAACATATTCAGATCTACCACAAATCCTAGATGCTCCCCTCAAGCTTCTGTCCGAGCATCTATGGCAGCCTGGATGCTTTGTAGACGATTTGTGTGTCATTTTGGGTACCAAAGTGGACTGCGGAAAGCCTACCCTCCCGGACGCTCCCATAAACACTCTGTGTGTGCGTCAGAGACTTCTCGAACGCTCCCTGCACCATACTGTGCCAACGTCTAGGGATGAAAAACCTTAGTTACATTTGAGCATCCAAGACTTAGAAACATTAGACATGTTCGAGCTTCAACCCTGTAGTTTCAGATCCTTTGTGTGAACTTTCCTCCATCAGCCATGTGTGAACCAAACAAATAGAAGAAAGAAGAGAGTGCTTGACTATTGTGTCCAAATGCGCTTGAGGTCTCTTCTATTTATAGGCTTTCATGAGGGTTCACAAAGTTGGGTATGAAGAATTCTAAGCGGTATTTGGTACTCAAATGCCACGACTTCCTACATAGGTGCATCCAGGACAAGATGGAGTTCCTAGACATCTCCTCGCTTGGGATGGCGCACCGATACACTGTCAAGATTGAGTGAAAGTTTAAACAAAAGAAGCGAGACTTTGGATTTGTGAATATGAAGAACAAAGGACAAAACCAAGGGGGGGTGACCCAAGACAACCCGTCGAAGCTGCAAGAAAACAACACTACCACGAAGTCAAAGAAGGACACAGGAAAGTGGTGTGAGTTCCATAAGAGCCCAACTCACAACACAAGTGAGTGTCGGGCCAAGTAGTTGCTGGTGACCGAGTTGAAGGCTTCAAAATCATATGCATGCCCTGACCTTGTGTCAGAACCTGAGAAGAGGAATGTGAAAGCGAAGCAGATTATTGTTGCAGGGCCCAACGCCACTCTTGCTAATGCCAAGATCTAGAAGAATGAGCTCAAACATCTAGAGGAGGGGGAGCATCTTTTCCACTCACAAATGTGGGTGAAGGGTTCATCGCTACAATTCATTTTCAACAGTGGTAGTCAAAAGAACCTCATTTCAGGAGAAGTTGTGAAGCAACTGGGCCTATTGACCATACCACACCCACAGCTGTACAACATTGGGTGGCTTCACCAAGGACGAGATCTCTGAGTCAGCGAAGAGTGTCGCCTTCCCTACAACATGAAGCCCTTCATAGATGCGGTATTGTGTGATGTTTCTCCTCTCGACATTTGTGATGTATTATTAGGACAACCATACTTGTGGAAGCAACATGATGTATATGATTCTATACCTCACTCTGTAACTATTTCTTTGGGTAATATGTTATACATGATATCGGAGGTAGCCCCACCTACCGCCACCTCTTTGATCTTTGCTAAGAAATGCAACAAGATCGTCCCCGAGACTAGGAAATTTATTTTCTTTTTGGTTTGCTCTCAAAGTAAGAGGAATATCATAGCCACATTCATGGCCCATGGGAAAGTTTCCTCCATGCAGAAGAATTAGGTGGATACGGTCATGAAATAATACAAGGACATCTTCTCCTCACCCACAGGGGTACCGTTGCACTGTCAGGTCAAGCATTCGTTCGATCTGACTTCCGGAGCACCTCCACCCAATGGGATAATATATCACGACTTCATTGTGGAAAATACCAAGTACAAGAAACAACATGATCAGCATCGGGTGCCACACAAGTTTCAAGGGGGCAACAAATTCCGGTTACATTTGCAGAAAGAACGCCTTACAAGAGCCCATCAGAATCTCAAACCACTCTATATGGTCCTTACACCAGTACCAAGGCTATGGGAAGCAATGCTTTGGAGCACAACATTCCCCCATTCCTTGGCTTGCACCAAGTGTTCATCGTGGACTATCCTCGACCATGCTTCCCACCATTAATGGACACATCAGAGATTGCAGAACATCTCACCAAGGACCAGGTTCAATAGAAATTTCCTCACCTCATGAAGGCTCTGCACGCAATGAGGACCATTGCTTCCTGGGGTGGGCAATGATCCAGGTGGGTATTGGTGGCCACCCAGCTATTCCACCTAGTCCCCTAGTCAATTTCATTTGTTTCATTAATTGTAGCACAATTTACTATTTTTGGCATTTTTCGGGTCCTGAACTTTCGAAGCCATTTTGAGGCCCTAAATGAGGTAACATACGTTTCAAACAAAGATAATATGACCAAGTTACGACCCCGGGGAGTTCGCTGCCCAACTAACCCCAACGACGCCCATAAACGCTTGGTGTTACATCTCCTCGGGTTAGGGTTTTGGTTGTTTAGGGTTTTCTTTTATTGGTCAATAATAAAAACGCCCTTGAGCCTCATTGTAATTAAGTTCAGGGGCATGTATCTGCCACATCTCTTCTTAGAGATAAACTACCATCACTTGAGCTAGTCTTATTTCCAATATTTTTGTAAGCATATTTGAGTATTTGATATTAATGAAATGAAGTGTTTTTTCTATTGCATCTCTGTATTTATGGTTATATTTGTAATTTGTTGCGTTCCTGTTTAAATCCATATCAGTAGTATCAGAGCAGTCTGGTTGAACCTTTGCAAGATCAGCTTTGCAAACCCCGACATCCGCCCTTGGGGGAAGAAAAGAAAGACGAGGGAGTAGGAGATCCTATCAAAACACTGCTCGAGGAGGCCCTCGAGAAATAAAGGAACGCGATGATGGACAAATTTTCCCTAATCCTTCAGTCACTACCCACGAGCGACGCATCTACTTCCAACAACTACTCTGGAAGCGCAAGACTCTTTAAGGTACAAGTTAACTTTGACATTCCCATATTTAAGGGTCAGGTAGATGCAGATGTCGTAGATAAACAGTTAAATCTACTAGAAGGATATTTTTATGTTCATGATTTTTCCAGCTGGGAAAAGATCACTTTTTCATGTCTCAAGGCTGCCCCCCATGTCAAGGACTGGTGGGAAACCTACTGCGAGAAGAAGGATGAAAGTACGACCTGACTGTTTTCAACACACACTTGGAATTCATTTCGGGATGCCATCAAGGAGCAGTACTACCTTGTCGGAAGCTATGAGGATAAATACGTAAAGTGGACCATGCTGCGGTAGGGAAGGGACCAAGACATGCCAGAGTTTATCAATATTTTTCATACCCTTCACATAAAGTTTGGTATCAAGGGTTCTGAGTGACATTTGGTACTCAAATACCGTGGCTGCCTATACAGGAACATCCAAGATGAGATGGAGTTTGTGGACATATCATCACTTGGCACAGTGTACTGATATGTTGTCAAGATCGAGCAAAAGTTTAAACAAAAAAGTGAGACTTTGGATTTGCAAATCTGAAGAAAAAAGGACAAAACCAAGGCGAGGTGATCCAAAATAGCCCATCGAAGCTCTAATTAAAGAACACCACCGCGGAGATAAATAAGGACACAGGAAAGTGGTGTGAGTTCCATAAGAGCCCCACACACAACACAAGTGAGTGTCAAGCCGAGTAGTCATTGGTGCCCAAGTTGAAGGCTTTAGAATTAGATGCATGTTATGACCCTGACTCAGAACCCAACAAGAGGAATGAAAAAGGGAAGCAGATTATTGATGCGGAGCCCAGTACCACTATTGCCACTGCCAAGATCTAGAAGAATGAGCCCGAAGATCTAGAGGAGGGGAAGCGTCTTTTCCACTCACAAATGTGGGTGAAGGGTTCGCCACTGCAATTCATTGTCAACAGTGGCAGCCAAAAGAACATCATTTCAGCAGAGGTCATGAAGCAGCTATGCGTATTGACCATACCACACCCATAGCCGTACAACATTAGGTGGATTCACCAAGGAAAAGTTCTCCGTGTCAGCCAACAATGTCGCCTTCCCTACAACAACAAGCCCTTCACATATGAGGTATTTAGTGATGTTGCCTCTCTCGACGTTTGTGATGTATTATTAGGACAACCATACTTATGGAAGTGAACTACTATATATGAGTCTAGACCTCGCTCTGTGATTATTTATTTGGGTAATACGTTATACAGGATACCGAAGGTAGCCCCGCCTACCACCACCTCTTTGATCTTTGCTAAGAAATGCATCAAGATCATCACCCAGACTAGGAAATTTATTTTCTTTCTAGTTCGCTTTCAAAGTAAGGGGAAGATCGTAGCCACAAACATGGCCCCCAGGAAGGGTTCCTCCATGCAGCAAAAGCAGGGCAATATGGTCATGAAAGAATATAGGGACATCTTCTCCTCACCCACAGGGGTACTGTTGCACTGTCAGGTTAAGAATTCGTTCGATCTGACTCCCGGAGCACCTCTGCCCAACAAGCCAATATATCGCCGCTCCATTGGGGAAAATGCCAAGTAAAAGCAATGACATGAGCAACACCGAGTGCCACACAAGTTTCAGGTGGACGACAAAGTCTTGTTTCATTTGCAGAAAGAATGCCTTACAAGAGCTCATCGGAAGCTCAAACCACTTTATATGGTCCTTACACCATTACCAAGGCTGTGGGAAATAATGCTTTGGAGCACAAAATTCCCCCATTGCTTGGCTTGCATCGAGTGTTCAATTTGGACCACCCTTGACCATGCTTCCCACCATTACTAGACACATCAAATATTGTAGAACATCTCACGAGGGACGATGTTCAACATAAATTTCCTTACTTCATGGAGGCTCTACATGTAATGGGGACCATTGCTTCCTAAGGGGGGAGGAATGATCTGGGTGGATATTGTTGGCCACCTGCCTATTTCACCTAGACCCCCCAGTCATTTTCATCTGTTTCCTTAATTGTCGAACAATTTACTATTTTTTGCAGTTTTTCGGGTCTTGAATTTCTAGAGCCGTTTCAAGGCCGTAAACGACGTATTTTTGGAAAAATTATTACTAGAAATTTGTAAGGAAATCACATTAGAAGTTGTAGTCCTCAAAGAGATCTCTCCAACAAGGGTTCATATGCATCAAACACAGATAATATGACCAAGTTACGACCCTGGGAAGTTGGTTGCCCAACTAACCCCATTGGGGTCCATAAACTCCTAGTGTTACATCTCCTTGGGTTACGGTTTTGGTTGTTTAGGGTTTTCTCCTATTGGTCAATAATAAAAAGGCCCTTGAGCCTCATTGTAATTGAGTTCAGAGGCATGTAGTTGCGACATCTCTTCTTAGAGATAAGCTACCATCACCCGAACTAGTCTTATTTCCATTCTATTTATAAGCATATTTCAGTATTTGATATTAATGAAATGAAGTGTTATTTCTACCGCATCTTTGTATTTATAGTTATATCTGTAATTTGTTGCATTCCAGTTTAAATCTGGATCATGACTTCATCAAATAACTGTCAAATATGGACATATCTGGATTGGAGAGCTTGCTTCATGCAATTCTCTATACAAGCATAATGCCTTACTAAGCCAACATAATCATCCTTACATAAATAAATGTTGTATCAACAAAATAAACTTAGTTAAGTTTAGAATTTAGATCAAAACTATTATCAAAGTCATCAATATCATAGTATCAATTCTTTCAACCAGGTGACAGGTGGAGCTCATATCAAGTCTTGACATCATTTAATTACTGTGCCAACACGTTGTCATCTATCATGAAATACCAATCCAAAACTTGATCAAGTCATTTTTATGATCATAATTCTGACACTAGTTGCAAATGCATATACCAAAGACAAGTCATGTAGGTTCCATCTTCATACTGAATCACACCTATCTGTACTTCAACCATTGTGCTAGGAACAAGGAGGCCTATATAAAACCAATTTTCCAAATACCCACATAAGTCATTGAAGGTAAATATGCCCACTTAGCATTGACATAAGGGCAAATAAAAAATTGTCACATCAAATTGTTAGTCATCAGATCAAGTCCAAATTTGTTATTGTAGAGAGATCTATAGTCCAAAGCATATCTCAATATCAAGTCAGAGTTCTAAGTCATTGTCAAGCATCATGTCAAAACACAAAATAATGTTGATCTATATGACGCAACCAAATCAAGCCAAACTCTTGTAGCTCAAACCTCAAACATAATGACATATCTATATGCATGTCCCAGTTACCTGCAAACACAAGTTCAGTCTTCATGTTCATATTATGGAAAACGTTCAAGCTTTTTTTTCTTTTAGCTCTTACTGTTATTTGCAACACATCTGTAATACAAACATATTCTAGGTGAACATTTGATTTCATGCACAATACTTCATTGTGATCAGCACTTTAACCTAACATCTTCAGAAATCGGTTTACGGTGGCAGAATATGTCATAGACTCCTTGATTCAAAGTTAAGACAACTTCAGAAAACTTTGGATGATGGTCACCTGTAGTCAAATCCCTGGACGCTCCCTTCAGGTTAGCATGGGAGCATCTTTAGCTGCATGGACACTACCTAGGTCGTAACATGTGTGCACCGAGGGATGAAATCTCTTGGTTTTGTGCTTCTGTCTAAAAAAACAACCCTAATTTTTGTACAAGCTTCAGATATGAGACTTTGGTGCAATTCAATAATGTCAGATGCACATAAATCATCCTTCAACTGTACAAAATGAAAATAGTGATGGGAGTAAGAATCTTGAGAAGAGATTCTCCCTTTGACTGGGAATCTACTTCATTCATCTTTATTCATGCCATCAACTTATCTCTACTAGATTCATGTAACAATACATCTGTTAGATCATAAACATATATTTATTATGGTAATGAACGTCATGTCATCAATATTTCATCAAGGGTTAGACTAGAAAGGTCAAGGCAGAAGATAGATGTGACATCATATGAGCACAATAACACTTTCTATCAAGTCAATCCATCAAGTTAGGACATTCAATTTAACCACATGCCATCAATCTCTGAGCACACTAGTAAGAGATCTCAAATATCAATCTCATAGTTATACCTCTAACATTAAGGTTACCATGCTTATCATGATCAATAGGATCAAGTTAGGTCATACAATAAAACATTGACCAAAACAACAAGAGTGTCAATCTCTCTTTCCATTATCATGCTTATCACAAGCATTATCAATAGTATCATGTATAAGAATTAATGAGTTAACCTTCTATGTGATATCCATCATGTCTTAAGTATGAGAAGTATGAAGAGTATCATCTGTTAGAGTCAAGGTGCTAGCCTTCTTTATAGAATCAAGGTATCCAACAGATAGATGTTAGCCAAACATCAAGTATATCAATGTATCAACATTAGATAGCCCCATAGAATTCAAGAAGATCAAAATTTTCAGCACCAGGTGCATCATTTCATCATAGAAAACATAGATCAAAGTCGCTTTCATATGCATGTATAAGCCAAAAGAAAGAGTTATTCTCATCATACCTTGGGGCTTACCTAGCCATTAATTTTACTGCTGAAATACAACATACTATCCATACCTTTTGGTATTCAAATACCTGTGAACCTTTTTATTAGACATAGGCATCTTGAAGTACTTTGTCATCTTTTCATATAGTGCCTCTTTACCTTTTCTAGCTCTATCTATCCTTCCGGCATTTCAAATGATACTCAAGAAGGATTCACTTGCCATATCTCATCAAGGAGGTTAGAAACATTCATATACTCAAAATACATATGCAGGAAGTACAAACAATAAACATAATAATCATATCCATAAGTCTAAAAAAACATAAGAGGCACCATAAGTCAAGAAATACTTATCTTTAATAAGAGGTGATCCTCTCCCTCTTGAACCAACCATCACCATCCATAGTCCACATATAATTGTTACCTTTAATCGACCAACCAAGCCTACTAGGGATTATCCCATCTAGGGATTCATCAAATATTTCACAAGAGATTAAGCCTCCTCACATTGACCATGATATATCTCATGTCTTTTCCATAAACCAAGGTTTTCTCTCAGATCGTAGCCCCAATAACCTAGTTGGCTAGGGTTTTCTTCAAACCCTAGAATTATTTTAGGTATCCACCATCGTCTTTGATTACATTAATAGTGTCATCATTGGGGTGATCCCCATGGATTTTCTTCAGCCCAACAATGATACCATGTTATTTTTTCATAGGGATACATTGTTCTTTGCTTAGATAATTACATTTATTCATTAACACATTCAGTTCACCCCATAACATTATAACATTATTCAGATCTACACCATTATTCATCAGCATATGCAACTATCTAGAAAGAAAAACTCCATCATCATCAATGCAACAAAACATAAAGGAACAATAGAAGAAAAAACATGCACACATAACGACACCAGGATTGGTCGAAGACCAGGGCAAAACCTGTTATGGGGAAAACCCTTGTAAATTGTTCTTCTTCTTAGGTCGTCATCAAATGATTCAACAAAAGAGAGTACAATGATCCATATCTTCATCAATGCAACAAAAACAACTAGAACATCCATAACATGACCTTAAACATACTTATACTTAGACCCTGATTCTGACGATCATAATGCACTGTCACTGAATGTAGTTAACTACTAGATACTTCTCTCAATGTGATGAACATTGCTTAAAACTTATAACTCATCTTTACATCTTGGATGCATGCAGAGATACTATGTGCAAGCGTCTAAGACAGATCTAGACGCTCTCTGCAGAACTAGATGAATGTGTTTGGGACATATCTGGAAGCTCTTTGGTGAACAGGATGAGGGCATCCGGGGGCCAAACCTACTCAAATTTGCCTTAAACCCTGGACACTACCATCAAGCTTCTGTGCGAGAATCTATGTCAGCCCAAATGCTCCCTAGACCATTTGTGCATGTGTTCGAGGACCACACTAGACTTCAAAAACCCTAGCCTCTCGAACACTCCCATAAACACTCTTTGTGTGTATCTGAGACTCCTCGGATGCTCCCATGACCATACTATGCCAATGTCTAGGGAAAAAAAACCTTAGTTACATGCAAGAGTCTAAGAATCCGAAACCCTAGACAAGTGCGATTTTCGACCTTGTAGTTTTAGACCCTTTGTGATATCTTTCGTCTGTCAGAACCATGCAGACCAAACAAATAGAAGAGAGAAGAGATTGCTTGATAATTGTGTCCAAATGAGCTTGAGGTATCTTCTATTTATAGGCTTTCATGAGGGTCCACTTGATGTTGAGGCTGAACTATCGAATTGAACATGTGCTTAAGGACGACTTAATCGAATATACATGAGTAAATAAATAAATTCAAAAACCAACTTTTTCTTTAAATAAGGTGATCTTTAGATTGATTTTGGTCCTCTCGAAAATAGGAATCTATTGTAATTATTATCTTCATCATATTGGCAGTCCAAAGTGTAATTTGACTACAGTTGTATAATTTTAATAGTTTAGAGGGAGCAACATAATGAATTTCTCGAGATTGCATAGAGTCTAAGCCATGGAGATCGAATGGTTAGGTAGGCCAATTTTTCAATGTAGGTTGGCAGAAAAATTTGGCTTGCCAAATTCAATGATTCTAGTAGGTAGAGGGAGCAACAACTCAAATTTTCGCTGAGCAAATTTCTTGTTTGGGAAAAGAGGGTTCTCTAGCAGTTTGGTAGAGCATTGTCCACGCCGGGTGGAAGTTAAAGTGCACACTCAGAGGGAGGAATTTCTAGATTTTCTTAAAGGGTATACAGTTCTAGTTTTATAGAGAGATCCATAATTTTCCAATTGTAGAAGGTTGTGTAAGTTTGCCAAACTAGCCAATTCAAATTGTCGTGGTTATAGTTTGAGTGCAGTTTTCCGAAAAAGGACATTTGGAAAGGCTGAGTGAGTAGTTCCTAGAAGTAGTTGAAGGTAGAGTGAGGTAGATAGATTAGTTCTACGCATTCTAGAAGGGAGAGTGTTTTAGAACAGGTAGACAAGGATGAGAGATTCCTCTTTATTTCCTTAGCTTTTGAGTTTCACATATTTTGCAACGTTGCAGAGATGGCCATATGAGATTGCTAAAGGTGGCCGTATGAGTTAGAACTTAGCCAGAATGCAGATATGGGTAGTATACTAACTTCTAGTTACTGGAGACAAGCTTTAGAGGAAGTGCAGACTATGTAGTCCGAGTTGCAAAGCAAGGAAGGGTCCCAACTAGGGACTAGGCTTGAAAGGAGATAATTGGGCACTAGATCCAGGAGGTGGAGGAGCTTGATACTTCAGTGTGTCAGATGGGTGGGTGTTATAGACATTTTTGGGCACTTCAACCCTAATCATAAATGTCCATAAACTGAGGGCTCCTAAGTCGCTAAAAGTGTTGCTTCACTGCCTAAAGGAACAAGGTCAGCTGATTACATCATCTCCCAGAAGTTCTCCACTAAAAACTGCTCATAAATGGTCAAAATTGGACCATACTGAAAACCCAGTGCAGAGGGTGCGATGCATATCACCTTCCTAGTGTACGGGGTGCGATGCATACTGAATGGCTCCTTTGTAGGGTGCGATGGTCGGGAATGGACAAATGGCAGGGACAAATTGTGAGGTGGAAGATCATGGAATCTTCCAGAAGCTTCCCCTCTGACACTTGCCTCTCTGTTTTCGACCAGGGATGAGTAAGAGATCATCATTCTCCAAGTGGAATTAGGAGCTATCAGAGAGATGGCACTAATCAAGACCCCAGAAGATGACTCACCTCCCTACAATCATCTATATATGGATCCCTCATCACAGAGATCCAGAGGCTAGAATCTTGTATCTTGTAGAGAAGTACTGTTGGTTTTCTGGTTTATATTCATAGTGTTGGGTGATCTAAGCTTTACTTGAGGTGAAGAAGGGCTTTCTTGATGGAGGATGATGCTGGGTCAGAACACATGGTTGTAATCCTCTTGCTACTTTTGATCTTAATAAAGCTATTCAAGTTTTCCTCCATATTCTTGTATGTTTACTTATATATGCATTTGTATGGTTAACACATATTTGATCCTGTGTTATTTATGAATATAGATTTTTGTTCTTCGATAGTAGTATGTTGTTGTGATTCCACAGGTGCTCTTTGAAGCTAGGGAGACAAAGAAGAAGCGGCAAAGCTCTATTAAGAAGGAGAGGAATCAAACAAGGAAATCAAGCACAAGACTAAGGTTGGTCTCCTTTGTTCCACTCTTATCTATTTTCATAAAGGAAAACAAAAGTAGACTTTACTTGTTTGTTTCTAAGATAGCTACCAGTCTTAGTGGGAATAGCAGCATCCGAGTGGACACTATTCCCGGTAACAAAATGGCGACTCCACTAGGGAACGACTAGATTGTTTGTTAGCCTATCTTTGTTTCTTTTATAAACTTACAAACAGAGCCTGAAGCCTAGCCAACTAGCCTTCGAACTGCATTTGTTATACAAATGCAAAGTAGATCAATGCTGCTTCAGTCTATCTCCGGGTTTTGTTTATGAATTAAACAATTGATCTGCAAACAGTCTAATTTCCCTAAGTGGTGGCTCTAGTAACCTCCTTAGATCAACCCCTTTGATTTACATATACTGAACATCACTTACTTGGCCTAAATCCCTGAACTGAATTTCAAATTGTGAGTAAAAACTCATTTAAAGTCTCGCACTGGTACCATCGCACGCTGCCTTCAAGGCAGTCTGTATGCATCGCACTTCCTGAGTGCAGTAGGTGCGTTGCATACTGAATTCACTGTGTGACAGGTGCAATGGTCAGGGAAGGTTAACTTTACCTTCAGACTTCAGTTTTTCCTCACTGTTTTCAGTCCTATTCAGGAGTTTTGTTGTCTGTTGTCAGTGTGTCTCTGTGAAAACCCCCTTCTCTTACATTATTCCGCCTCCATAGTGCAAAGAATTGTAAGTGTTTTTATGTATTGTGCGCCATTTTTAGTTCTCTTTTGCAAAGGAGTAGCATAGTCAAACTGTCATTTCTTGATCTGAAAGTGTCGTAGCTTTCGTTTTCAGTCATAGAAGACAATCCCATTGTTTTTTATAGTTGATTATACAGTTACTATTGCATATGATTTGAATTAATAGTTTTTAAAGTGTCGAAAAGCAATTTTCATTTCGAAATCGCAAAGTGTCTCTCTTACCTTCACTTCATTTTGAAAAGAAATTTGTTGAGTATTGTCGCTTTGAAAATAGTTCAGATTTGCACTTTGCTTTCTTATCGTCATTCATACATTAAGAAGGCTGAAAACAAATACATGCATCTGCATTTTCCTTTAGACTACATGGTTTCATTTAGGACGGTGCATTTAGCATGTGCTCTGTGCTCTTTGTTGAAAGATTCTCAACTTTCTTTACTTAGTAGCTAGGATTTTCATTGCCAAAAGAAGATTAAACGTTTGTTTATCATCTTAGACTGCATTTTAGGAATTGTATACACATCACGCGGTGAACCTGAAAGGCAAATTTTTAAGCAAGGTCAACTTAAAATAAGTTTAATGAATCTAACAACGCTTTGGAACCTAACGCACAACATCTAGAGGTCTAAGCTAGAGACATATTCCGACGTCGTAAAACTTGGTAACTATTGTTTTCATTGTTGGTTGGGTGATTCCTCCACTCTGAGACGGCAAGTGCCAGTACAGACTTGTGCTCCCACGTACCGTCGAGTATATTTTGGGAGACCACAATAGGCTGCATCCTTTATCATTAGGAAGCCATGTCTGCCACCCTATCGATCGCAATGCACTGAACACAGCATTCGGGAAGATTGACTATCGTACCGTAAAAAGTATTCTGCAGTTTTGCAACTGGTTTGGTAATCCCCTCTGCCTAGATCTCCAGAGAAGTCTATTTTGCTCCTTTTCAGACTCCTTAAAAGAAAAGGTCCACTGAGCACTTGTCACTTCAGGCTCACTAAAAATCGAAGGCGACTAGAGTCATCTTTTGTTTTTTCTCGACTCTTTAAAATTCAAAAAACAAGTTGGGTCAAAGCGTCTAAAATTTATTTTAATGGGAATAACATCACAAATTCCCTCGTTGGTCTTTAGGTTGAGAAAACTGGAGTATACCAACCAAGGATTTCCCCTTGGAGGAAATCCTAATCCCTTCTCCTCTTAGGGAGATGTTGGTGCACCCCATATGGCCACATTGTCACTTCCAGGGTTGATGATTGGTTTGCCTGTCTGGCTCTTCTTTACCTCTGTCATTCAGAATCCCGTAATTCCTGAACAGTCAAGTCAACAACTAGTTGAAACCAGAGTTGCCCACCAACCTTCTACTTCGTCTGATTCTCCCTCCCCTCCTTCCTCTTCGCTTGGTAAAGCTGATAAAGCTAAAAATCAAGTAACTGAGAAGAACAAGAAGCAGAAAGAGAAAAAAGAAAAGAAGAAAAAGGAACCGAAATTGAAAGGGGGAAACCAAGCGTCATCTAGCGAAAATCCTCACACCGCACTGTCTAAACCTAAATCTCCTTGTGTCATTTGCAATGGAGACCGCTATCACCGAGATTGTCCCTACATCCCACGGATCTTAAGGGACTGGTCTCCTCGTTTTCACAATCCGATGTCGTCAACCTCTGATGATCATGTTTAATGCACACCATCAACCAGTGAAAGTGAAGCACCTAGACAAAAAAGGAATCCCAGATTTCCTTGTAAATTGTGTGAAGGCAATCACGCCGTCCATCGTTGTCCCTTCCTTGACAAAGCCAAAAGAGTTTTGGATGACCGTCCTGCTTCATCGCTACGGCTCCCTCCTAGATATAAAAAACTCTTGCCAAGTCCACCACTGGTTGAAAATCCGGCTAGCCCGTCATTGTGGTCGGCCGAAGTGTCTATCATTGAAAATGAACCCTCTGAATCCATACCAAACAAAAGTCAAAAGGTCGAGGCGACACTTGACCCGGTCTTGCCTTCAGACTGTTCATCTTCGAATGATACTGTCACTGAAGAGAAAGAGAACGACACTGTTCAAATTCTTTTCGTAAACACAGAGTCCGATGAACTTGGGTGCAGTCCACCCATTCCCTTATCACAGGAAGGAAGTTCATCAGAGTCATATCCGGCCGTCTATTCGGTCCCACCTCCAAGCAACCTAGTCGTTTCCTTCGACTGGAATCTACTAGGCAGATCCCGTTTACCAGCTAGTGTACCATTTTGGATCATTGTACAAGCTTACAAAATGGTCATGGTTGCTACCATCATCGATGAAGGGGCTTCTGTGAGTATCCTTTCCTCAACTGCTTGGAAAGCGCTTGGTTCGCCATCGTTTTTGCCTGAAATGAGAAATCTGACAGGCTTTGACACAGGAACCAGTCGACCATTAGAGATCCTTCGAAATGTGCCCATTACTTTGAGAAGGAAAACCATTCACATGAACGTGATGGTAGTTCAAGGACCCTTGGATTATAATCTACTCCTTGGATGTGACTATATTTATTCCATGGACGCTGTTGTCTCCTCACTCTTTAGAGTAATGTGTTTTCCGCACGAAGGCAGAATGGTCAATCTCGTAGAACAAATGTCATTCCCCAGTTCACACATCGCAAATAGTCAAATGCCATCCCTAAATGGTCTTTTCTCGCAAGGAATGTCTCATCGATCTCCAGTTCATCCACCTGATGAGCGCGAGTGATTCAGGAGGATGTGATTGAAACCCAGGGGGCATGCACCCTGGTCTGTTTTGGCAGGAAAACCTTGGGTATAGAGTAGGTTTCTACGGGGGATATATGACTAGTTTGACACACCCGTCCTTACAAGAAAATGGGATTAGGCTGGAATAAGATACCTTCGTTAAAGTTATGTGAGTGGAGTAACTCTACGCCACTCCCCTTTGTCTATTTTGGTAGACATCACCAAGGAAGCATTCTGTCTGCTACGCGGGGAAATTTCATGGTAACCTGGGAATTTTTCACTATACCTAGGGGCATGCAAACCCTTCCACATGCAAGCGAAGAGTGACCATTTATTTTTTAAATTTGTAGGACCTCTAACCCTTTAAACCCGTAAGGCTGGTTGTTTCCTAGCTTGCATAAAGAAAGGATACGGGGCAAAGCTTCAAAAGGTGCAAGCCCCTTTAAAATGGCATCTTGAATGAGACATCCTTATTGTACAACTGGCGAGCAGTGTTACCACATGGTTCAAGCTCATTAAAAAATAAACATAAGTCATGAGCAAATGTTTTCCCCAGAGTTTAAGCTCATTAAAAAATGAACCGGTAAATAACCATTGTGAATGCCTTATCGCCAGCTTTTGAGCCTTGGTCGTGTTCTCATCATCACCTCCACTCTGTTTTTAGCCGATCATTCACCTTCATATGATTGTTTACCCCTTCGAGGAATATCTGCAAAGAGTGATTCTATTAGCCATCCTTGTGACATTGCCGTGATTGGAAAATTCCAAACCTTACCTGGAATCAGCTGCTACCCAAAATCATCACTCGTTCCTCGAAAACAAGTCTCCTTTAAGCTCTTTTCAATTGACTCATAAAATATGAAAAGATTTCCGAGCGATTGGCCTCTCCAGCTCGTTAAAGTCATCGGAAGTGCCATCCCTCCTCTAGTTTTAATCTTTTTGGACCTGAGGGATTATTACAAAAAAAGATTGAGCACTTGTCTTGTTTGACTCGTTAAAACTATTGAAACTTCATCCCTTTCGTATTATTTTACGCTTTTTCGGACTTAAGGGATTCTATGACGAAAAAGAATCTTTGGAGTCTCCTTTCCGTCCCTTTCAGACTCTCTAAAATTGAAAAGGACCGAGTTATCTTTGTCGTTAAACTCGTTAAATATGAATAGCGACAAACTCAACCAAATGGACGAGAATGAGTTTCACTGTCGCTAGGCTCGCTAAAATATAGTGACAGGTTCGCCCGAAGGGCGGATTATAGAACAAGCATATGTTATCCTCCTCAAGCTTGACAAAAATAAAGAGGTATTGGTCAGCAATGACTGGGGAAAATTCGGAAGAAAACATGAAAAAGCTTTATTGGTAGCAAGTCGCTCTTGAACATGACACTTTCCTTCTGCATCCAAGCCGGGTTGGGTTGTTCCGTTCATTGGTCATCACCATTGGTCCATCACACCATCCATCTTTGGGGTTAACGCTACCAATCCATCGTTGGTGTCGCCAATATGTTCAAGAGAAGTCATTTAGACAATTCCCCTGTGTCTCGACCACTGCAATACATTCATGCTCCATCCTTTCATGACTGCCACCCTGAACCCTGTATCGCCAGATTGTTTTCATCTCCAAAATCATTTGCTTCGTTCCGTGTCGTTGATGTGGGGTTCATTAAGGCCCTCGCGACGGGTCACTTCTTGTCAACATCAACTCATTATCCAAGAAGTTGACTTAGGAACAACCCTTTCAGTACTTTGAAGCTTGCATGCCTCAATGGCAAGTTTCTCACTTTCTGCGTCAAGTTTACATCAATGGCCTTCGAACGAGAGATTTTGCATGGTGTTTGACGCCAAGTCCCTTTTTCACACCATGTGAATTGTACTGTAGTACCTTGAGCATCATTGTCATTATTGGTGATTCCTCTCACGCCTGTTAATAGCTTACATCATTAGCTGGTAATCAGGCGATGTCTTTCCATGTTCAACTCCAAAACATTTTTCACATGGATTGACTTGTACTCCGAGTGAAGATCGAATGAGTTTGAAGACCCCGAATCTAGTTTCATCCATCCGAGCTGCGATACATTCAGGAATATAAAGACATCAAATGTACATCATTGCTGAACAGATGATCATCCAAATCAAAGGATGATGAGTCCGAATCATCAGCCTGCCACACAGACGATTGTCTGTCCTCTGTACATGAAAATGAATTTATAACGCTGAGCATGGGAATGCCCGCCTCAACTAGATCATGAAAAAATGTTGTCAAGATAATTTATTGTATTGTATCTTATTACAAGTCACCTCCCAGCTCGAAAAAACTTCGGATCCTCATGGTAAAGCACTTCACCCCACATAAAAAATATTAACAACCTTATGCTTTAGGGGGCAATTGTTATAGACATTTTTGGGCACTTCAACCCTAATCATAAATGTCCATAAACTGAGGGCTCCTAAGTCCCTAAAAGTGTTGCTTCACTGCCTAAAGGAACAAGGTCAGCTGATTACCTCATCTCCCAGAAGTTCTCCACTAAAAACTGCTCATAAATGGTCAAAACTGGACCATATTGAAAACCCAGTGCAGAGAGTGCGATGCATATCACTTTCCCAGTGTACAGGGTGCGATGCATACTAAATGGCTCTGTAAGGTGCGATGGTCGGGAATGGACAAATGGCAGGGACAAATTGTGAGGTGGAAGATCATGGAATCTTCCAGAAGCTTCCCCTCTGACACTTGCCTCTCTGTTTTCGACCAGGGATGAGTAAGAGATCATCATTCTCTAAGTGGAATCAGGAACTATCAGAGAGAGGACACTAATCAAGACCCCAGAAAATGACTCACCTCCCTACAATCATCTATATATGGATCACTCATCACAGAGATCCAGAGGATGGAATCTTGTATCTTGTAGAGAAGTGTTGTTGGTTTTCTAGTTTATATTCATAGTGTTGGGTGATCTAAGCTTTACTTGAGGTGAAGAAGGGCTTTCTTGCTGGAGGATGATGATGGGTCAGAACACATGGTTGTAATCCTCTTGCTACT
The DNA here is from genome assembly GCA_000404065.3 of Pinus taeda. NCBI lineage: Eukaryota > Viridiplantae > Streptophyta > Pinopsida > Pinales > Pinaceae > Pinus > Pinus taeda. Next base: position 129,850 of record APFE030912281.1, on the reverse strand, counting down.
TTTGATATTAATAAAGCTATTCAAGTTTTCCTCCATATTATTGTATGTTTACTTATATATGCATTTGTATGGTTAACACATATTTGATCCTGTGTTATTTATGAATATAGATCTTTGTTCTTCTATAGTAGTATGTTGTTGTGATTCCACAGGTGCTATTTGAAGCTAGGCAGGCAAAGAAGAAGCGAAAAATCTCTATCAGGAAGGAGAGGAATCAAACAAGGAAATCAAGTGCAAGACTAAGGTTGGTCTCCTTTCTTCCACTCTTATCTATTTTCATAAAGGAAAACAAAAGTAGACTTCACTTATTTGTTTCTAAGATAGCTACCAGTCTTAGTGGGAATAACAGCATTCGAGTGGACACTATTCCTGGTAACAATAGGGTCTAGTGTAGAAGCAACAATGGCATTAGTTACATCAGATCCAGTTACTGCAGTAGGACCATCAAATTTTCTACAAGGGCCCATAATATCATATTAGTAGGTTCAGTTTCAGCAGGAGCTGCATAGCTAATTGTAGTAGTACTCGAGAGACAGTTGCAGAATTGGTTGCAGTGACACGAGCAGTGAAAATTTCCCATTTGCAGAGTATAGGTGCAATTCAAGCAAGTATATTCCTAGCGCAGAGCTACGTAATCCAGTTTCCAATGCAATGGGGCAGTGCGAGCTGCCAGAAGGGAGGAAATAGATTTCCCATAGGGAGATCAAGATTCAGAGGGATTCTAGTTTTAGGGGGAGCATACCTATGGAAGCTAGTGCTTCATGGTTTGGGGAGATTAGACTCATTGTTGCAGTAGTTGTAGTAGCAGTGTGGAAGTATCAATAGAGTTGTAGCAACAAAATTATGAGTAGATTGGAGTTTATAGGTGTGGACTTGGGTAGGGTCCATTAAGGTATCCTCCTCATGGATCATTACCTGACTGCAGGGGGCCAACATGATTCAGTAGTAGGATGGATCGATGTCAATGATGCAATTATATTTCGAGTGACAATTGTAGACTAGTAGAAATCAAGTGCTGAGGAGCTAGTGCAATGTTGATAGCAGAATAGGTGGCTCAGATGCAGATTTTATAGCAATGCAAATTCTTCAATAAACAATGCAGGTGCTAGTATTAGTTAGGACTTGTGAGGCAGATGCAACAAACACATTTGATTCAATGTTTAAGATGCTTCTCAGTTGCAGTTATTGCAGTTGCAACAACAATAGATGAGAGGGAGTTGCAGTGCAGATGTAGAGTTGGCAAAAGTATAGTAGTGTCAGCAGTAGCACAGATGCAATTTCAGAGTTGCGCTGTGGTCGGTGGGTAGTGGCAGTCAATCACAATGGATAAACATCAATAATATGACATGGGGGTGATATAGAGACAATGTAGCATCAGTGGTGCAACTCTAGAACACCATCCTTACTAAGAGGGAGTGTTATTTTTTGTAGCATAGAAGGTATTATAGTCTTGAAACTTTGTGGAGAGGCTAAAACATAGGAGTTCTCTTAATTTCCACACTCCTAACGTCCTCCTCTTACCCCAAATATTTCTCTCCTGAAAGTGTAACATCCTTTGATACCTTCTCTCCAACTCATTAGCTTCATGATCCATCCACTTAGGTACCTCCTCCATGGTAGGCTTCTTGGCCTTAATTCTCCATATACATGTGGTATCAAGAACATCCAATGAAATGGTATTCTTATTAGGTTTTATTTCAATTTTCCTCACCCACATCCTAAGATTGCAATGCACAAAGATCGTGTAATCAGGGGACGGACATATATGTTGTGCGAGAGGCATTTTGTAATTAGAGCACGATGTCCCATGGCATAAATTAAAATTAATAAAATTTTAATTTGAACATTTCTAACTTGTTTCACTTCATGGAGTGTATTTTTTGAAATAAACTCAATTTGTGCTCTACCTAAAGTGCTACAAATATAAATCAACACTCAAATGGAAATATTTTGCAACTTTTAGACTCTTCTATCATAGTTTTCCCACACAACATCAATAAATTGAAAGGGAAGACCAACAACTTTATTTCCTTTACTAAAAATATATAAATGAAAAATATTGAAACTTAAATGTTTTAACAAATTTTATTTGTAGTTTACATGGCATCCTAGTGGTCTTGTCTTGAGTAGCCATATCATACTCAAATTTCCTAGCACTTACATTATATATCTCAACTTGTTTTGAAATATCCTAATGTTTAGTAGTACTAAAGACTATATTTTGAACACATTGGAAAAATCCATCAATAACCTTTGCATAACCGAAATCCACATTCATAAGAGTATCCAGGATTGAATAGAGCTCTACTACTCGAATCAAATGATGGTCAATGTTGTTTCATCCATGATTAATCACATTCCATATCTCATCTTGCCTCACGAACCACTTTTCCCCTTTCATCACATAGTAATGGATATCTAGCATAAAATAAATCAGTACAATGGGAAGCACATGGAGTCCAATATAAAGTTTAGTACCTCTCCATGAGCAACTTTCTAGTACCAACATACTAGTAGCGTTATCCATAATGAATTGACAACATACTTGGGACCTATCTCCTGGATAAAGCCATCGAACAACTCACATTATAATTATGCATATTCAACATATCTAGATGCATCAACAAAATTGAAAAGATTATCTTAATAGGACAATTAACAAAGAAATTGGGAATGGAGCTTTTATTCAAAATTTTCCAATTTTCTAACATAATGATTCATCCTAGGATATTCCATGATTTGCTAATCTCATTAGGTCTCTTTGTGCAATTGCAGTTTCACCCTTGAATGAGAGACCCTCTCAAGTCATTATAAGAAGGGCCCTTGTTCCTAGGATCGATAATACTAGCATCATCAAACATGGAATGGTGGAATGTGTTGTCTTGGCAATGTTGAATAGTATGTCACTAGATAGAAAAAATCCTTCTCCTTTGCTTTCACTCTTGACTATACAAAGTTTTTTCCCTTAGGCAATGACCTTGGGACAAAGAAGGGTAAGGATGCTGAGGGCTTAAGCATTGTTGAATATGAACCTAAGGTTTGACTTTTATCCACCCACAAGATGGTTACAATTTATTTTCAAGCCAAAGCTTAACTTCTTCCCTTTGATCTCTCTTCCTATTCATTTAAAAAATTGTTTGATTTACAATGTGAACAATTTCTAAGATAGATGCTATGAAAATCCCCACTTCATTAGTTTGAATTTTGTCAAGATCATATTTCAAATAATTGATTTTGTTAAACATTTGCATACCACATGGTTTGTAATTTTGCCACATTCTATTATGACCCTCATATTGTAGACCATACTCTCACATTGGGTCTAATAACTTTGGAATTTTGAAATGTGTATAACACTTGTTAAATTTGTAGACCTATATAGAATAAATTTATAATCTTATTTAAAAAAAAAAAAACTTCAAAGACACTACAATTAAAATATCAAAACTATGTAAATCTTAAATCCATAATATATATATTATGGAAATACTATATCATGTTTTAAAAGCAAAGAAAATAAAATCAATTTTTTCTTTTTTTCTTTTTTATATACTTGAAAATATGGATTAAACTTTTTTATAGATTTAAGTGAAACATCATTTTGCAAATGCTTAATGGATGGAAATGGTAATTATAGATTCCCGTTGTTTACTCCAAGAAAAATGGTGACAATATCGTTATAGAGTTCAATCCTTTCAACAACTTTTAAAAAGTAAAGTTTTAAAATGGAATATATAAATTAATGCCAGGAAAGGAATCAGGTGATAATTTTATTCTAATTGCCATACATACACATTTTCGTAATATTTAGAAATTATTTCAATAATTTCAGAAAGTGAATTTATTATGATAAATACAAATGATATTACATCACTGCACTGTGATAAATACAAATGATATTAAAGCGCTTTTAAATTTTGGGTACAGCGTAGATATAGATAGCTCTCATGTTATCACAATAAATATAACATTATCGCAATAAATATAACAATAGATAGATCAGATAATAATATGGATATTTTTTTTAAATAAGAATTTTATTTTTTAATTAATATAATATATATATTTTTTAATTTGATAAGATTATATCTTTATCATGTTTAATATATCAGATTTTTTATTAAAAATATTTTCAGTCTATACAAAATTTTATAAATTATATATAAATATTTTCATTATAATTTTAACTTATTATTATTTATTTAATGAATAATTTATTGTATTTATATATTTTTGTGGCTTTGAAAAAATCTCAGGGGTTTGTAAGCCAATTTTCATTCGGACAATGACCTTTGTCCACCTCTAAATATTCAATGACTAACATGTTTTCATGATTATATATTCATTTGTAGTATCTAAAACGAGAAATTGCAAATATGGAAGAAAGGATTCAGATTCTTGAATCAAGACAAAGGTAGCGTAACTTTGAATGTCGATCCATGCAATAGAATTAAGCATATTATCTTTATCAATGTCTTTGGATTCACAAGCTTTCGTATGTGTTCTTCTAATTGCTTGTAGAAAGATATTAGGGGAGGAGTTGGAATCATGTGCATTGAAAGATTTAGATGAGTTAGAGAGCGAAGTTCGACGAGGATTGAGCCTTATACGAGCACGAAAGGTAGTTGTAACATGATATCGTTCACATGCATTTTTTAAAGGGTAAATATTATTTTGTTAATTGTTGTTTCCGTTTTAACATATCAGAGCGAAATGTTGGTGGATCAAATAAAGCAACTTGAAGGAAAGGTATCCCCCATACAGACTCAACTAAGATTGCACAAGTACAGACTTGCTTACGTCAATACATATACTTGAATGACATATACTTGAATATGTTTGAATTTATGTTATGGGAAAAGAGATGGTTTTTCATATTATTGGTAGGCCACATTACAAATATCAAATTATCTGTTAACTTTTGTTGTAGGTAGTTTTCATTTTGTTTCAAATTTATTAAAAAAAAATTATGTGTAAAAAAATATATATATATATATATATATATAAAAGAAATACCAAAAAAACAAGTTATTGGGATTTTTGAATGTTATTTTTCTAAAAAAATTTAATAATAATAATATCCATTTTTAAGGCCATGGCCAAGACAGAGACCAAATTGGTGTATGAGACTCTCTTGTTTGTGGGACAAGGGACACCCACCTCGGCGCAACGATTTGACTGCCATGTCTATGAATATGAAGGCATACATACTCTACCCCTTTGGCTTTTGAACCTGTGACCTTTTAGGAGGAAACACATGCTCTTAACCATTAGGCCCACATTTTGGTTCAAGGTGGTGGGTCCACTATAGGAGGCTTATTTAATATTTTATGAGTGGTGGGCTAGATCCTTGGGGCGGAAAAGACACAGGTTTAAAGAGCAAGCAACTCTCAAGTGTGATTTTCGTCACTCATATCAGGACCCCACACCCAAGGAACATGACATCACGAAAAGAACGACGATTATGCTGGTGAGTGCTTTGGTAAGTGGCGGTAAACCACTGTTGGGAGAGCAACGGTTGGGATCATACTCATGCACATGGACTACGCCTAATTTCACCTTCGCATTACTTAGCTTGTGTTTCGCAACCAAGTAAACATACATTTATCCTTTATACTTAATGAAGCCCATACTCATTCATTATCCATCGCAATTAAATAACAAGAACATCAACAATTGCAACAAGTATAAAGGGGAGGGGCAACTCCCTGTAATGTGAGTCTGCCCAACAGTGTATTAAGAATATCAGTTTTACAATACAAGTGTGCTTGGCAAACTCTAAGCCAACACTTAGCCAAATTTACAAAGATAGGCAAACTGCCTTTACAACAGTTTTATGCTTCCTTCGTACAAAGTACGGTGCTCACACGATCCACCTACACCCTCTGCCAAATCTGGACTAAAATCGTAAAGTAGAACCACCTCCGCATAAGCTTCGACTTATTTCCAAGTCCTAACCCAATCGTCCAAGTCTTCAAGGCAAGTGCGCATGAGAAGTGCGCACTTCCTTCCTTGTGCACAGTTTCCACTTGTTGTGTGAAGTTGTGCAATGATCCTTCGATGTCAAATGAGCTCCCCACGCTCACTTATGTATAGGCGTCGTAACGTGGGTAAGGGGTGGGCGGCAGCCCCTTGGCCGACCGCCAAAACCTCCACAACCATGCCCCAAATGCCATCTTCGTGTGTGTCAGCTAGCCATTGTGCAAGCCTCTCCAACTTGAGTATAAACCTCCGCACTTGGTCGCATAAGTGTCCATACTTAGTCGCATTCTCCAAGTGTCGCTCGCTTATCGTCGCATTTCGTTCGGCGTAACGTCGCATTTTGTGCGATGGTGCCTGCGCTCCATCGTCGTGCCGTCGTGCACGCTTGCCCGGCGTGCGCACGCGCCCGGGCGCCCAGCGCTCACCCGTCGCAAAATCTCCAAGGCGTTACATCTTCCTCCACCTGAAGTCATTGTCGTCCTCGACAACATCCCAACTCCAAGCATCAATATCCATGATGTCAACTCCTCTCACATATGGCAAACATCCCTGCAACATATGTAGGACTCCATCTCCACCATGTCTCATCTAAGTGACCAACTGTCACCAAGATATACCAAAGTATGTCATAGATGTCCATGATCATCGACCACTTGCCACAATCTTTCCATGTTGCTCTCCTCATGAAAGGCTGATCCTTTCAACATCACGCTACATGTCCACTGCAACAAAGTGTCACCTCCATCATGTGCAAACTGCCCATGATATGTCAACAAGTGTTAACACACCTCAACCATGTGCCAACATCTCATCTCAACAATCGGAAGTCCTCTCAATCCATGAAAATCAACCATCATGTCACAATCTCCACATGCTGCTCCACCGTGGAAGGCTGGCCCCTCCATCTCAAGCTACATGCTTACTGCAACATGTAGTGTCGACCTCATCATGTGTCGTTCCCATGTGAACCTGCTGCCATGATATTCCAACATAATGCCAACATATCTCATGTACACTACTAGTCCCCATGTCTGAACTAGTTGGGTAGCTAATCCAACCATCACGCTCAAACCATGAGAGTGAACATCCTCATGCCACCATCAGTTGTTTCTCAAAACATCCTGCCACATCTTGAACTCGATCAAGAATTTATCCTCATAAGTAAACCATGCTAAGGTCCATGAAGTAGTCCTCATCTCATCTGCAACATGTCCATGATGTTTGGTGTCAATGTGCTATATGAAATTAGCCACATCAATCCCAACATCATCCATAGGTGTGCCTCCTCAATATGAAGAGACCATCTCATCAAAGTCCAACTCTCGGTGTGTCACATCTGCAATGTGTCATCCCTCAAGTCTGCCAAGTGCTCTAAGAGAACACCTCTCTCCATCAATTCAAGTGCCTCAAGAGAACACCTTTCTCATGTATCCATGGGCTGCCCATGATCAAAGATCAATAAGCTCCCATGTGTAACAAGTAGTTGAGTCTCGGCTCAACCCATACCCAAGTGTATCCACCAAGGCATCATCATCGTAACTCTATCACCTCAAAGTGTCTCATATCGATCCTCCACATCAAGTCACTCTTTCAAGCCATGCCCATACATGTAATTTGAAAGTATGCACCCCATCCTGCATCAAAGTCCCTGATCTCAGCTCCTCAAAGCATCAGATTCTCTAAGTCCACCATATATGAAGTCTCCTAGAAGTCACAACAATCTCATGTCATCATGAGCTCCATAAGCCATCCCCAACCAACATCTCAGCAAGCATACAAGTCTCCACCCAAAGGTCTCTACAAGATGCCTCAGCTCTCCATGTAGTAAGAATGCCCCATAGATTGCTCACAACTCCATCCAAGTCCATGGCTTTGTTGCACAAGAGTGTACAACCTCCCCATAAGCATAAGTCCCCATGTCACATAAGCAAATCCATCTGCCAACATCCATGCCTTGGTACACCTCATTGGATGCCCATAAGTGACATCTCTACAAGTGCATCCACAATATGTCCCTGCATAAGACTGCCATGCTCCATGTCTCCAACCTGATGTCCATGACTAAGTTACTATGTAGTCCAACCAAGTAGACCCATCACAACCATCGGTCATCCCTATCCAAGATGAAATCTTCGGTTTAGTGAACTCGGTCACCCAACCATACCATCATGTCATGAGTTTCCCTCATCATAGCTCCTCCACCTAAGTGTCCACCAAGACTATCTCTTGGTCTCGGCCATGAGAAGTCCACCCAAGCACTATCATCATCACATGAGTCTCTCCATCATAGCTCCTCCACCAAAGTGTCCATCAAGACTTACCCTTGGTCTCGGCCATGAGAAGTCCACCCAAGAGTGTGCCCTTCAATCTGTTCATGATTCATGCTGGGCACTTAGCCATGTGGCTAAAGCATGACCCACTCATCCACAACGATCATCAAGTTCCACCCTTGTGACGGGTCTTTGTACCTTCTCCCAGAAGGTCACAAACAACCCCAACAAGTCCTGCAACAATCAACAATCCTTGCTTCTCCATACAAGGTCTCATCATGAACATCCATGGTAAGATGCTCCCTAGCATCGGTAAACTGGCTTTGCCCTTCCCCTGCACACGGTCCATCTACCAAACGCTCAAATGAAACACATGTATCAATAGTACTTACAACATCATGAGGTTTCTCCATGAGAGTACCCTCATCCATACATGTATGCAAACTGCCCGATCCTGGTCCAACTTGATCAATCTCAAGCTCATCCTCCATCATGATCATGTCTGCAACATCATCGGTCATCAAGACTTCCTCTTCCTTGGTAGCACAATCTGCAACTTCAACTTGCTCCATTGTCCAACCAAGTTGAAGAAGCTCATCTTCAACGTTCTTCTCCAAGACAGCAAGCTTCTCCTGAATACACGGATTCTCCTTTTTTATCTGCTTCAACCTGTATAAGGTAAGTAAGAGCTTCCCTTCCCATTCTTCCAAACCTTCCATGCCTTGCACTTCGCTTTCCCTGGTTCGTACTTCATTCAGATGCCCAAACCGTGTATACCTGCCCACACGCAGTCCCACTTGCCCACCTGACAAGTGCCCAAATCGTATGACCATCACGTAGTACCGCCTGCCCAATTCTACGACACTCGGTTCCAACCTTTACCAGCTTCACCAAGCACCCTACAACCATGAACCGGCCCTTGTTCCACTTATGTGAAACTAGCTTCCTTCACCTGCAAGTACTTGCCTCCACTGTCACGAGCAACCTGCTCAAATCAGCTCAACCGAGCTCTGATACCAATTGTCATGCCCCCAAGCCTATGGTGGTTTTTCAACCGTGCCGGCGAGGTGCGGCACCATCGAACACTTTCTTTTTAACAATACTCATGCACATGGACTACGCCTAATTTCACCTTCACATTACTTAGCTTGTGTTTCGCAACCAAGTAAACATACATTTATCCTTTATACTTAATGAAGCCCATACTCATTCATTATCCATCGCAATTAAATAACAAGAACATCAACCATTGCAACAAGTATAAAGGGGAGGGGCAACTCCCCGTAATGTGAGTATGCCCAACAGTTTATTAAGAATATCAATTTTACAATACAAGTGTGCTTGGCAAACTCCAAGCCAACACTTAGCCAAATTTACAAAGATAGGCAAACTGCCTTTACAACAGTTTTATAATTCCTTCGTACAAAGTACGGTGCTCACACGAGCCACCTACACCCTCTGCCAAATCTGCACTAAAACCGTAAAGTAGAACCACCTCCGCATAAGCTTCGACTTATTTCCAAGTCCTAACCCAATCGTCCAAGTCTTCAAGGCAAGTGCGCATGAGAAGTGCGCACTTCCTTCCTTGTGTGCAGTTTCCACTTGTTGTGCGAAGTTGTGTAATGATCCTTCGATGTCAAATGAGCTCCCCACGCTCACTTATATATAGGCGTCGTAACGTGGGTAAGGGGTGGGCGGTAGCCCCTTGGCCAATCCCCAAAACCTCCACAACCGTGCCCCAAACGCCATCTTCGTGTGCGTCAGCTAGCCATCGTGCAAGCCTCTCCAGCGCGCATATAAACCTCTGCACTTGGTCGCATAAGTGTCCATACTTAGTCGCATTCTCCAAGTGTCGCTCGCTTATCTTCGCATTTCGTTCGTAGTAACGCCGCATTTTGTGCGATGGTGCCTACGCTCCGTCGTCGTGCCGTCGTGCATGCTTGCCTGGCGTGCGCGTGCACCCGGGCGCCCGACGCCCGCCCGTCGCAAAATCTCCAAGGTGTTACAGCAACGGTCGAGATCATCCCCAATAACATTATTGGGCAATGACATTTACCACTGCATGTGCCCCCGTGAGAAGTAAATGGTTTCTCCCTTGGTTTGTGGTAAGCGAGCATGATTACCAAGTGACCCTCCACAAAAATCCTAAGTGACGGAATGAAGACAAGGCATATATTTTATTTTAGAAAATATATTATATTTTGTAATTTCAAGTTAGATTATTTTAATTCCTAGGTTTGGTCCTTGAGTCAAGGACTGAGTAAAGTTAAAAGAAGTTTTGAAAATAGTTTGAAATTAGTTCTTGATAGTTAACAGTTTTTGTAACTATTCTCAATGTAAAGTTTCATTTAAAAAGACACGAGGGAACTAATTTTATGGTTTCGAATTTCGGCCTAAGAGAGAAATACTCGTGCAATGTATCAATATTTTCTTGGAGAATTAATAAAGTGTTCTTGATGATTCCAACTGCCTTTCGAACATGATATGTGCTTCTTTTTCTAATGTAAGTCATTCTATGTTTTTTCTTCTCTTGAAAATGCGTAAAGTAGTTGCTGGTTATTTACATTAAGACAAATTTACTTGGCTTGAAAAGCTTATAGTACTTGTAGATTTCTAATTTAAATAACCTTGAATTGCGCTCCATATTCTCATATTTTTCATCTTCCGAGTCTTTCATATTTTCGGCTAAGGTTTATTACAAAAGATTCTGCCACTGCAACCTTGTATTTTGAATCTTCCACTTTTCCACTATGTCATCTTACTACAACCCTAGGATCATTTTCTTAGATAATGTGGCCATCCAGAAAGGTGGCCTTTTCTCCAAGAGCCTCCCTTGCGCTTTATAAAATATCTCTGAGTAACAATGTACTTGACAACAAGCAAAATTTTCATCCTTTTGTATAGATGTCCTAGGCACTGTCTTAGCTAGATGTTGTTTCTATGATTACAACAACTTCTATGATATTCATTGCCAACATATTACATTGCTCGTTTTCCTCTGTAGTCTTTGTCCAAAGCTGAAATGGTAGATTGGTAACCTTTGAATTTATGTATGTGCAAACCTTGTCTAGGAGTTACTACAATTATTTCATGAATATAATAAGGTTACAACTCTTTAAAATGGTTCAATTATCAACAAATATGATTAGAGATTGTAATGTTAAGTCATTCTAACATGAGTAAAAAAGGGTTGAAGGGAAATGTAAAGTTTTATGTTAAAGCTAAAAGAGAATGTAGGTGGAAACAAAAGTAACAATTGCAAGCTAATAACAAAAGATTGGGAAAGATATGAGAATTCAATTTCTCGTTATATCTCTATATAAAAAAATGAAATATTCATACAATGATATATAGCATCCATGAGGACATGTGCTTTGGTTGGATGTCATTGTGCATGTATAATATCTCTCAAGTATAGGCCTAATTAACTAGTAGAGTAAACTAGTTAACTAGTAGAGATAACTATAGAATCCTCGTGCATAAGTGGAACTATGCTAAAGTCCACTGACACCTAGTCCTATTTAACTAGAGATTCAACATGTAATCATCAGTTAACTATTTCATGGCTCATGCATGACTCCACTCATAGTGAAGACAAGTAAAACTCATGCATGTGTGACTCGACTCCACTAGTCTAACTAAACTACAACTAAGTGTGACAAATTAGCAAAAACATATAGAGATAGTATACACCAATACCCCACAGGGAAAACCTAGAGGGAACCCCCCCTCCCCCATCAAATCTTGTTAAAGTAGCTACTAGGAAGTTATTGTTGCCTTTTCACCAAGAAGATCTCAAAATGCTACAAATTGTTGTTCTGTGAAGGGCTTGGTGAAACATGGGTGAAACTATCAACAATTTGTTCAATGGAGGAAAAATATTGCAGATCAATGCTATAATTATAGATTAGGTCTTGAATGAAGTGTATGTGAACTTAGATATGTTTGGTATGTTATCACTGGACCAGATCTTTGCAAAACTTTAAAGTACTCTGCTTGTCACAGTAGATTACTATCATGCGATGAAACTGTATGCCAAACTTCATGAGAAAGTGTTGTAACTAGATAGCGTGTGTGGTTGCATTCACTGGACCCCTATACTCTGCTTATAGTAAATATAAAACAATTATTAATCGATTTTCACTCAACCAATAGACAAGCCCTGATCCAAGGCTAAAAACATAGCCTAAAGTGGACTTGTGACTTGTGTCATTGCTTAGCCAATATAAATTTGTGTATCCAGTTATATCATATGAGCATCATGCTTCCTATTGGATACCATAATTTGTGGTTCCCTTAACATACCAAAGAATCATCATGGGTGCTTTCCAATGGAGTTCATGCAACTCCTTCATGTACCTGGATACCTCTCCATTGACATAGAAAATGTTTGTCCATGAGTGAGTGAGGTACAAAAGACTACATGCCAACTTCTTGTAAGGTGTACAATCTATCAATGATTTTGTACTTCCATATTATAGCTTAATTCCAAATAATAAAGACATCGTTGATGGATTGTAGTCAATCATCCTGAATCTAACAAGTAGATTACATTCATACTTTGACTGAGCCAATGTGATTCTTGAATTAGTCTGACTAATCTCTAGACCAACGAAGTAGTTGAGAAGCCCCATGTCAGTCATGGAGAACCTGTCATGTAGAGTAGACTTGGCATCAACGTTTGTTGAGAGTGAACTACCTATGATAAGTAAGTCATCTACATACAAGTCTATCAATAATAATGAATCAGAGTTTCTCAACATATAAAAATTTGGTTCAAACTTATAGTGTTGGAAACCTGGGAGAGAAGGTAGGAGTCCATCTTCGAATACCATGCACAAGGTCACTGTTTGAGGCGATACAAAGATCGCTTCAGTCTACACACTAATGATAATTCCTGAACATATCCTTTTGGTTGCTCCATATAGATTTATTCATTAATATCACTGTGAAGAAATCCATTCTTCACATCGATGTGGTGAACCTCCCACTTCTTTGCTGCTGTAATTACAAGAGCCATCCTAATGGAGTCCATTTTTTCCACCAGTTCAAATGTCTCATCATAATCAATCCAATTTCCCCCTTGATGTATTTTTGTGGTACTCTATTATGGATGTAAGTGACATAGTCAATTTCTTTAGTCCACAATTTTGAAGGTACTGACCTTGCATGCAACATGCAGTTGGCCATTTATTTTAGTGTCCCATTCTTCCTTTCTTCCATGTAGTTTTGATATGGAGTGTGCACCACTATGAATTGTAGCTAAATAACTACATCTAAACAAAGTACTTTCATTTCCTTTTTCACATTCCCCCCCAATGATCTATGTGCAATTGTTTGATGCCTTTCCTTGCTTGATTTTCTGCATGTGCTTTAAATTCCTTGAAACATGCAAATAATTTTGACTTGGATTTAATAAAATAGACCCAGGTATAGTGTGACAAATCATCTATAAGTGTAAGAACATACCTCACCTTAGTCATAGATGGTTTAGGAAGAGATCCATTGATATCATTGTGCACAAGCTTGAGGATTGATGATGCCCTTGTTACCTTTTGTTTCTCGAATTTCTCCTTCAGATGTTTTAGCATTATGTATCCATGACAAACTCCTTTTAAAAATTGAATGTTGGGAATCCCTGTAACTATTTCTTCTCAACTAAGTTGTTGGAGTTACCTATAATTAAAATTCCTGAATATTTAATGCCATAATGCACTCTCTTGGTTTGCATACATCAGTAACATAACCACAGAATATACAAAAGAAATTTTGAAAAATAATAAAAACTTATAGAATGGTCTACTTTACCTACGCAAATTAGAGAAACATTTGTCATGTAAGAGATGGTAAGAACCTCATGTGTAAATCCCGCCCTCTTTTCTCTGCAGGAATGTGTTATCTAGTAGACTAATAGTAGGTTTAGAGATAGTTGTGGCCCATGTAATACGTCTTGAAAGCAACTATTTTCCATATCTACTCTTCCTTTTCCATGTACTTCAATAAGCTATTATCTTCCATTAGTATGGGAGGACCAGAACATGTTTCCATGGTTGAAAGGAAATCTCATGAGGTAACCATATGTTGTAGCACCCTCCTATCAATATTCCAAGAATCAGAAGAAGAAAAAATTGCTACAGTTCATGAGATTTACCTCAATCATCTGAAGCTTTCTCCTTCATTTTGGCACCATCGAGAATGCAATCTCCAAGATTTTGTTGTTGGACTGTCTGTACCATTATGTCAATTTTCTTCTTCATGCATGCAGATTCGGGATGAAATCCTCTATTGCATTAAGTGCACTTTTCCTTTTTCTTCTTCAATCTCCCATTTTTAGAGTCAGAAGGATTGTAATTGAATATAAAATTTAGTCCTTTTATATTATCATGGTGTTTATTTCATTTTTGCTTCTGCTTACTCTTGTTGCTGCCCTAAATAGAAAGTGCATGCAAATTAAAACTTTAGACGGTTCGCATTTTGATATGTGTGTCCTATTCTTGCAAGAGAGACTAAACAAAACAGTCAATCAATGGAATTTTCCAAGTTGCACCCATCATTAATATTGAAGCATTGAATGAAGAAACAATAATGAGTATTTTGGTTTGATTTTTGAGAGAATCGAGCTAATAAGTTTTTCCTCTTTCTTTCCAATATTGAATGCCTTTAACTCTCAAAGTAGTGACTTGAACATCCTGAAGAAGTTCTGCAGTGTTTGAAAAATTCTTAAGCTTAAAGATATGAGATCATTCTCCAACTCATGTCCATGCATCATGTACTACATAATACCCTTGCCCGACCCTTGTGCTGTACATGTATGCATATGGATATTGAGGTTGAGGTGCTTGTGGAAGTATCTAGATGATGTCAGTGGTTCAGACTATGAAACATTAAGGATGAAGCACCTATGTAAAATATATGTACATTGATAGATAGGACAATGCATCAGATGTATGTTACAATAAGTTGGTGAGCTGAGTTATATTATGTGGCATGCATGCCCATGTGGTTATTTAGTTAAATATAGTTGGTGCTAATCGCCCAAATGCTTATATTCTAGTTTGGCTAAGTGGCTCAACGGACGAGTTTGTAAATAAAATGTTAATATTCATATTATTAATAAAACAAGTTTGCTACATAGCCCACTCCACACAAAGCATATGGGGGGCGCAACACTAGGAAAAATATAAACAGTTTGGTGTTTTCTTGTTGAAAAATCCGCCTAGGGCCCACGTGGCTATGAAAGGGTGCCACATGGTGAGGTAAAGCCATGAAGTTAAAAATAAGTTATTGATGGTGCTCAACCTGGAAAAATTCAGGGGATCTTCCTAGTATGAAGTCACAACTAGACCTCACACCATATGGTGCAGGAGTCCCATCCGGTATGATGGCTTGGTTGCCATTATCTTAAAGATTTGCCTTATCTCTTGCTTGTCAGCACATAAGAGTGGTTTACATTGTCTTCAAATAATGAGGTTCACATGCCTGGTGATTGCTTAGTGTCGCTTGTGTCAAAGATCTTTCACTGCAGAGGGAGAGGGTGGAAGTGAGTCTTAGGTTGAAAGCGAATAGTCCCAACTCTGCTAGAGACACACAACACAACAGGATGTGCAATTTCCAGTGGAGTAGTCCACACGGATGCGACAGTCATAAGCACAAGGTGAAAAGATAGCACGTACAACACCGAGAAGAATAGTCTACACAAGTGCGACATGCGTTATAACAAGTATACAAGGATGAATATGTCAAGTGTCCGGCAGGATAGCCCACACGGGAGAGAAAAAGTTAACAACTGATACAACACATTCCAATAGCATATGTACTAAAACAATTGAAATAGTTCAATCGTCTTAATATAGGTTAAAATAACATGCATTACAAGCACCCAAAGAATAGTCTTACAAATGAATACAATATATGTGTGAAATGTGTTGGCTTGTTAACGGGCTTCTAAATTAAGCGAAAGTTCCAAGACACATCCGTACACCATTACATCACTAACCCCAATAGCGGGGTGTTGGAGCCACTGTTCGCTCCTCAATGAAAAGGCTACAGGCTCTCAAGGCTATGTGGGAGGAGCCAAAGTGAAAAGTATTTTGCATGTATAAATGAGGGGTATATATAGCCAAGGGTGAAATTGACCCTTGTGACTGTTTGACTTCCCTCATGACTGTTTGAATTACATGACTTGTCAACTTTACATGACTCTTCAACTTTACATGTGGGTCTCTTAGACTTCAACATTACATTACATTGATTATAATAGTATGGCCCACAATAGTGATGTGGATGAGATGACTCATTACCTAACTCAACATGACAGAGTTGGTATGTTTGTGATGTTGGTGGTGTCCATGTCGAGCTGTAGTGTTACTGAGTGATGAATGTGCTCTTGGTGTATCATGACTTCACCTCTGCATGGGAAGGTGTCTGGAGTCTTCGATGATCTTGGTGTTCGCTTGATGTTGCATGTGCATGTCTCTCATTCACTTGTACTTGGCATGCTCCATGTGTTTGTCTGTTTGCGAACAAGTCTCGTAGCATGCGCTCCTTGTTCATCCCTTTCTTCGCCCCGCCATGTCTCATCTGTGTACCTGTATCTACAATCACACATGACGAGACGACATCAAATCCAAAAGTCTCCTAGCCTACCATGATGCATTGTTTTTTGCTTTCGGATGCAGGTGACTGGGAGAGAGGACAAGGCTCTGAAACTGCACAGAGCACATTTCAAGCTGAGATGCGGGCTTCAAGCACTGTCCATGAAAATTACGCAGAGATCACTATGAGGTTGATATGGGAAATATAGATCAACAGTGACTGTCTACGAGACCTGGCTGAAACAGAGGAAATGTACGCAATTTTTCCAGCGAGATAGTGTAGGTAGCAGAGGGATACTAGCAGTGAAAACTGCGCAATTTCTCCAAGGAGGCTGGCCAAAATTGTAGAGAGCTAGGAGGTTGGTCAATGTGAGGCGGCCAAAATTGCGCAGAGCTGGGAGGTTGGACTATAAGAAATCCATGCGTAGTTTTGGGACTGAGCAGGGTGTTGGGCAGCTAGGAGACAGCGCATGAAAACTAACTAGTTTTGAGGAGGAGCAGTAGGTCGGATGACAGGGTGACTAACTGAGGAATATGCGCAATTTTTTAGGAAGTCCCGTGACAAGTAGTCAGTGTCTGTCCAACATGTCTGTGCAATTTCTCCAGTCAGTGGAAGCGGGCTTTCTTGGAAGCTTCCATGCAATTTTTTGGAAGAATGAGGCCTAGGGTCACTGCCTGGTCAAACACTTTGGTTGACTAGCTGGAGGCTTGATTGATTTGTTTGCGGGCAGCATAGATTGAGATGGCTTGTTGAGCAACTTCTACGCTGTTCAGGTTGACTCTAGGATTGCACAGTGCAAACTGAGTGGGAGGCAGCCTCCATCTCTATGCAATTTTGGGGAGCAATACATGATAACTGAGGGCTGAGGTTGCACAGTGCAACTCAGCGGAGGTCCGGTTGTTGGGGGCTGGTCCGGTCGACAAATTTTAAGCAAAAATGACTATATGTGTGGGCAAGTGAACTTGTGCATGCATTACATTGTGAACACACACTCAACATGACTAGATCACAAGACACCTCGAACCATCAAGACAACATACACAATGTGACTCACCGATGGGTGCGAGTAATAAGCGTGACACTTACGATAGACATTCAGATGACCATGAAAACACTTGCACAACAGTGCTTACAACTTCATGTTTGAGTGTGATAGATGTTTACATAGCGAGCACAATTCAAACACAACCTTCAACATCACTAGAACAAACTCACAAGCATGACATGACATTCAACATGCCAAAGATGACAGTTGGTCAAACAAGTGAAAAGGAAGGAAAAAATGTAGAAGAAACACATAAAATGACTTTTTGTGTTTGTGCACATGCATGTTACTGACAACAGGATGATATGACTATTATCACTCAGGTTGTTCCCTACTTCCTGTAGGGAATAAGGCCGAGGTAACCACTAACCAATCTTTTTGTTGCAGGTCCTAGCCTACCTGCAACTAGAGAGGGCTCTCTCTTTGTAATTTAGCTTTGTTTTGAAGTGTTTTAGGCTAGTTATGATGAATAGGATTTGGTTTTAAGTTTGTTGGATGGTGATCTCAGATAGAGCTGGGGTGCAAGTATATAACTGTTTTTTCTATTGGGCAATGGAGTTACTGATAATTGTTGAAAGAGTTTCTTGGTGAAAAGGTAGTGCTACAGAGCAGGATAGGCAAGCTAGAAACAATTTTTAAATCTGAAAATGATGGAATGAAGTCAGGGAATGAAAGGCAATCACGAATCTTTCATTATACTGGCAGAGGGAAAGTGTATGAATATTGTGCAGGAGCAATTAAGAATTCCTAAATAGCATTCAAAATGAAAGAATTAGTGCAAACATGAGCAGTGAAGAATTCATATTTATGACTAATTCTGAAGAAAAAACATAATTAACAGTAGAGATTGAACATAGGGTGCATTCAAACAAATCCTATGCTATTCTTCTTCCCTGTTATCAAGATCATGAAACATACATGGAATTTACGAATATAGATAACATAAAACATGGTTTAGTATAACTTATTGTTCCTTAGCATGACACAGAAATTCTGTAGCAGGTCCCAGAACATTCAATCCACATTCAGATCAACCAGACACAGTGAACTTCAATGGCCATTTGTATTAATACAGTCTGATTTGTTACAGGACAGTTCAGAAAGAAGAAATTACCAACTTACCAACAACAATACATCTCTTTTTCAAGTATATATAGGAGTTTACAAAATATCCCAGAGGGAAATATCTGGACATCAATGTATCCATCTACTCTGACATAATTAATGACTATTTGTGGAAAATTCGTGCAGTAATAACTGAGGAATTAAAAGCTCTTTACTCGTTGTAGCAGGTGTCCTGTGTGCTGTTGACCCTTTGACTTTGGCAGTCGGTGGGTGACCGCTTCCTTGATATGTTGTCTTGTAGTGCTGTCTTGTGCCACTTGTTCTGCGCTTTTGAATATTAGCACGAATTTTATCCACTGTTAATTTGAATTTTCTGGTAGCTGAGCCATATAATGCAACTTTCTCATGCAGACAATAAATGAGAAGAGAATCAAAACTATCTTAGAATTTGAAGTAGACTTTGCCACCAATCCTCAGTTGGCAATTGATGCTTTCTCAATTTGTATAATGTTTCATCAGCTTCAGTGTAGGTGTAATAATTCGGCCAAACTGGAAAGAGGTGTGCTACCTCATGCTCTATGTAAAACGAATCCTCCAGTTTGTCATATAAACTCTGCCCTGTGGGAGGGACTGCTTCTTCTGTACTGCTTGATGATGCTGTGATTTGATTTTGTATAAAGGTACTCAACCTGTTCGCATACTGTTCCTATTTTAGTAGCCTTCCAGCACTAGTAACCAGGCTGGGTAAACCTTTGGCATGCAAATTTGCAAGCCTCTGTCTAAAGGCATTTACCTCTATCTACATTTCCTGGCATTTTCTTTCTATGGTTTGGACAAAATTCCTCATGGTCAGCACCTTCTTGACTCTTACAATAGTCTCTATTCTGTTCTGGATGTTTATTGCTACCAGCTGGTCACCAGTACTAGTATTCAAAAAGTGAATCAATCGATTAGCTTGCTCAGGCTTATCTGTTAATAATGTTCTGGCTTTATGAGTTTCATGCTGAGCTACAACCATCAATTCTATTTGGTCAAAAATGGTTTGAATTGTTGTCCATTGATCAACAAGAGGTTGGCCAATTTTATTCCACAAAATGGTTTTAATCTCAATCAGGGTTCTATGGAGAGTGAGGTCTTTCTCCAAGGCCTTTATCTTATTTTCTAGGGCCTTTACTTCCTTGGTCTTCTCAGCAACTGTCATCTTTGACTTATCATAACTAGCCTCAATCTTGGCTAGCTTTTCTTTGGTTTCCTTCATCTCTGCCATTTGTAATTCAAGAGCCTTAATCTCTTTCATCATGGCCTCCATGCTCAAGCTGGCCTCTTCCACCGTTGTTGCTGTTGTTGCTGAAGTTGATGCACCTGCTGCTGAAGTTGAACCTGGGGGAGGTGCTGCTGTAGCAACTATTGTTGGAGGAGCTGTAATTATTGGAGTTGTTACTATTGGAGCTGTTTGCGATGATTGAGGGGCTAACTCTGGCTGTTTCCCTCGGTGAGCCTCCTCCAATGCTTTCTCTGTTTCTAATATCCTTTGATTCATCCTCATAAGTAGACCTACCACATCCTCTACTTCCTGTTGTTGTGCTACTTCTGCAGTTTGAGGATGTATAGTGACTGGCAACTTCATTTGTTTTCTCAATGCTGCTATGTCTTCCTCCTTTTTTCTAATCAAGGCCCGTGTGCCTTTGGGATCTTTGGGATCATGTCCCAACTCTATGATGATCTCCTCCAAAGATTTTATCCTATTATCCTTGGCCAAGGATGAGGCTTTTTCCAACTCTAACTGGGCAGAAGTATTGTATAAGGAGTTCTGCAATCTGTGGGCCAGTAGAGCCTTGTCTGCCAATGTAGAATAAACCATTTCTCCCGTCTGCTTATGCAACTCAATTTGGTCTATTGGATGTATATCTTTTTCTAGGACCTCCAGATTGGTTCTGATGTAGTCTGCAGCTGACTGTGCCTGGTGTGTAGTAGGTCTGAAGTGATTGAGAGTCATCTTCCCGGTTTCCATATCATAGGCTGTCATTAGCCTTTGCTGATTTGTTGGTGCCATTCTCATCAATTGGTTGTAGAGCTGAAACCTTATTGGCTCGTTTCTAGCTTTAATCTCTGTGAATGCCTTTTTTATATCTGAGCCCTTTTGGGTCTGCTGTTTGGAGGATGAAACCTCCCCACCTAGTTGTTTCTCTTGCTCTTGCTGAAAGGAGCTGGCCGATGTTTCCAAAATAGGAGGGATCTGCTGCTCAGAAATCCCCTCACCCCTGATGTTTCCTATGGTCTCTTCTATGATTTCATCCTCGGCATAGGGGTTTAGCCTCCGTCTTTTTTCCCCTTGCTGGTCTGTGGATGTCCCTGTCGGTGTACCATCTGTTCTGTCCCTCTTTTTACCTGTTTCCTCATTGTGAGGAGTTTGCAGCACAGGGACTTCAGCTGCCCTTGTCTGTGTTAAAGGACTTTGTTCTTGGCCCTTTTCTAGATTTGAGGATGGCTGCTCCTCCATTGTGCTTTGTTGTTCAGAATGCTCTATTTCTTTGCCATTTCCTGCTGAAGAAATGGCCTCCTTAGCTGTTTTCCATGAATTAGAAGTTGTTGTGCTTTCTCCCACTAGTTGAGGTTGTGTGAAGGTGACCTGTGCAACATAATCCAGGTCAATTCTTTTCTCAATTTCTTTCATCTCTCTCTCTAATTTTTCTTCTTCAGTGAGCTCTTCATCATCTAATGTGCCTTCTACCCATTCTTTTCGATTGACATATTGTTCAATGTAGGGGATTGGCTGGTGCACATATCCTGAAAGCCTGTGTTTGATTCTTCTAAGGCTTATAAAGTGTTCAGGGTCATATGGTGCCCAGTAAAAGCTATGTTTCAACATGAGTTCTTGTCCTAGCATGTTGTCTGCATCCTTCCATGCCTCTTCCCTTTTGTTTAAAACAAAGGGACCCAACTGGTGTTTGATTTTAAGTTGTACCTTCTTGTTTTTCCCATGGAAATGAGTTAGGTATGCATTACTGAATTGCCTGAAATATTCCAAGGAAAAAAGTCTCATGGGGACATATCTTGGCAGCTTATAGGGAGACAACTCACAGCCATAAATTCTGATCATTGTGTGGTTTTGGTAGAAGTACCAATCACCAATGCTGTAGCCCTTAGAAAGATGCAAGATTCTTTGCATTTCAGTAGTAAGTCTGGTAGGAGGAGTCACCATTAATAGGCAAGTAGCTAGGTAAATGAATAGGTCAATAAACTCACAATATGTGTATGGAGAATAGTGGACTTCATGGAAAATTGAGGTCCAATAAACAACAGATCTCCTCTCTCCTTTTGGGTCTAATCTCCTGAGAAGAACCTTGAAATTATCTGGGTGATAGTACAACAGTAGGTGGTATATATAAGAGGTGTATTTAAATACTCTTTCTCTCTCCATCATCATGAACTGTTCATGTATGTTGTTTGCTATGAAGGTGGCATAGTCATACATGACAGCATGGGGCTGCTCTGGAGTGAATATGGTTAAAAGAAAGAATATAGTCTCATCTACAAATTCTCCTGTTTTGCATCCTAGAATGTATGAAATCATATCCACCATGAGCTTGCCTGTTTCATTAAATGAGGCCTAATGATAGGGAGGAGGGTGATCATATTGGCTCTTTGGATCCATAAACAGTTGACTAACTCTTGATATTTCTGCCTTAGAGAGCCTTGCACCCTGATCCAGCAAGAGATTTATTGTGAGGGAAACCAAAGGTTGAGGAGGCTCAAAGTTCAGAATTTCATTTATGGATTGAGGAGTGATATAGAACAGCACAGACCCATCTGGACTGAGAATTGCCCTCAGAGTGGGGTCATAGTGTGCATGGAATAGATGGATGAAATCAGGTAGCACATTGACTGATGGGAGATAATAGATGGGCATGCTGGATTGCCAAATCCCTAGAATATCAGTGTTATTTCTGTGATTGTGTTTGAATTGGCACACAGCTTTGAGGTGAGAAGTAAGGCCCATCATATCTTTGATCTGAAAGTCTCTGTCTGCTAATGGTAGCCACTCTAAGTCCATGTGTGGAGCATTCAAAGGAGCAATGTTCAAGGCTACTGGAGTATCCATGATTTATACTGCTTGTATTGATTACAATATAGGTATAAGTAGCAATAAGAGGTGGAATTGAGGTTCTGAGGATACTGACAGAAGTATGAAAATTGATTTTCTATCTCAAACCAATTTCTCTGTATGAAGTTTATGATGAACAAGAAATCTGCAGTGCTAAGACTGGGTTTTTTGCATCAATTTGCCAAATTACAGGCTCTGTGGGTAAAATGCCGAGAGAATTTGTATTGAATTTTGCCTAAGGGGCACAAGTCTACAGAGGAAAAGGAAGTCGAGGGTTTCCCTTTAGATAACAGGTTAACACAGAGGAAAGAGGGCACTTGGCTAATTTAACTCAATATTTGAGCGATTTGTGGAGTTTGTGGGCGAATATGGATGAATAGAGTGTAGGAATAACTTGTTTGCAGAGTAAATTAGTTCAAATTTGCAGGTTTGCGATGAATTACTAGCTCAAAAGATAAATGCAGGTCAATGAGTGATTGGTAGGAGTGTGTTTTGGAGCAAAATGCAGGTTCTTTTGACAATTTAAATAGAGAAGTATGAAGAATAGGGCTTTCGGGCATAAATCGGGTAAATACCTATTTATAAGGGCGCTGAGGGTGCTTGACAGGTACAGGTCGAGCTATGGAGTTGGGTTGTGGAGCCGAATTGCGGGTTGATAGGCTGCAGAAGATCCTCAGGTGATTTGTTTGTAAAGGCGCATGCACGTCGTTTACGAAGCAACAAATAGAAATAAACCAAAAATAGCTGTTTTCACGACTTTTAACCAATTTTTGGAACTTTAGCGCTTTTCTCAGATGATGTCATCATAACGTATTTTTGTCGTGTAGCGGGTACGAAAGATGATATGGCACGTGACGTGGATAATGACATGGCAGATGACACGGTGGCAGAGTGATGACGTCAGTGGGTGACATGGCGCAGGTACAGTGCAGTGGCAGGCAACGTGGCGACAACGTCATGTGGTGACGTAGGCAGGCGGGGAGGACGGTAAGCAGTTTGCGTCATACTGCTTTTGGTACGGGAGTGGTATGTGTCAGGGGCAGCCCAATGCAATAGGCGGCCGACAGCTGTCGCGGTGTATGACGGTGAAACCGTCGACCATTGGGTGCTATTGTACCACTACAGAGGGGCGCCCGATATGCATGCAAACCGTCGGATCTGGGAGAGTTGATCCTACAGTGGATGGGAGGGCAAGACGATCAGAGTTTAATAGACGAGCGTACTCGATAAACATTGATTTTTCACGACTTCGGGTGGGTTTTAGACCTTAGGTTAAGGATTAATGTGTTTGGGCTTTGGTTATTTTATTAATCAAATATTAATAAAACCCAAATGAAATGCGCACGGAGGGTGATACAGTATAGTTTGGGGGGAATGTTTGATGTGGTTATTCATTTAACCGGGTGTTAAATGAATCGCAAGGGTAATGAACGTGGAAGGGCTAATACTGGGTCCTAAATGAACCTAATATTTCCCGACTTTTATTATTTGGCTATAGTTGCCATGGGTGGAATATTTAGTATTTGTTGGGGTTTTTATATAGTTTCTTGTAGAATAGGGGTGGGGAAATGATTTAGGGAGCTAGATAATAGGGTTAGATGTTAATATGAGTTCTATGGAATGAAAAGGAATGGATGAATGCTAAGTTTATAAAATGGAAACCTGAGCATAGGGAAATGAATGGATTGTGGAAAGATCAATTTTACACAAGAAATGTGGCTTCTTTTCACTAAGTTAACTCAGATGTCAACTTGGTCTTTAACAAGAATGGAGTGAAACTGGACTTTTGGGCAAATCCCAAGGTCCTTGAGGGGATGTTAGTGAATGATTTCTAGGGGAATGAAAGGGGAAGTTAGTCATGCTTCCAGTGTTGTACCACCAAACAACTGCCATGGTGCCGATGCCATAGATAAGATGAGTCCTTCTTGACAAGACAAAAAGTAATGATAACCTTGTTTTTGCAACCTCAAACTACCTACCCAGCCTAATACACCCAACATTTTTTCTTCCTTTGCATTGGGTGCACTTGAACAGGCAAACCATGATTGTCCTTTTTTCTTTTGACTGCCATCCTATCTAAATGTACCCTTATCTCTTCCAAGGGCCCAGATTAAGCAGTTGGGCTCTTTAAATTCTCTACCTAGCTAGTCATCTCCAAGCTTGAACTGTTTGGACAGATATTCTTTCTTTATTCTACAACAATAATTCAAAACATGGCATGGTCTAGATTGAATTGTTGGGCCATCCATCAAGTGTAATAAGCAGCAGTACCTCCACATGGTGAACTTGTAAAATAAGATAGCAGTGGCATTTGACTGGCCACTTTCCTGGTCTTTGGTTTCGGGTTCATTTTCACTATTTTTTTCTGACCACTTGATTTTCTTGCCTTTTGATTATTCTTTTAAGGCATACCCTCTTTTCATCTTTTAATTTTCTTTGTTTATATACAAAGTATGGAACCTCTGTAGCATGCAGGGATGAACATATTTAGCACTTCCACTGTGAATCATGAAAAATGAAACCTATTGGTATAGGAATCTAACAATGACAATGACATGCAGTCCTACAAACTCAACTAAGAGGTGTACTTTGAAAGGTGTTCTTTACTTGACATACCTACCCTCAAGATGATCATGCATCCAATGGAGTTTGCATGCGGTCCTGATCTTTTCCATTACTTGCTTCCTTGGTGCTTCTCCTCAACTCTATGGAAGTGATTTCAACAGTCACCTTTTCCTATAGTCATTGAGAGGTATATCTATGCAATTTCCACTGACAATGATTGCTGCTAGAATGAGGCCTTGGGAAGCCCGTCTGTGTAGTTTCTACATGCAAGACAGACATGGCAGCTTGGACAACACTGCGTAATTTTGAGACATAGTACAATGTTACGGGATGAGGACCTTGGGAGGACATCTCTGAGTAATTTCTAATTGCATGTAGTTGGACTGCCCTATGCATTTCTGGAGAGTTGTGCTGGCTACCTGACTGCTCTGTAGATCTTTTGAGGGTAGTGTTGGTTGGGGTCTCGGTGGGCTGCGAGGTTTTAGCAGGCAAGGGAGGTTGATGTCTCTGCGGGATGTGGGGTTTCAATAGGCAAGGGAGGTTGGTGTCTTTGCGCACTGCTGGGTTTCAACAGGCAAGGGAGGAAGTTTGATGGTTGTAGAAGCAAGCGCATAGTTTCGGAAAGCTAGATGAGGCTAAGTAGCTCAAGAAAATGGGTAAGTGTGAGACTAGTGAAACATATGCAAACACTGATATGACTCATTTGTGATCAGACACAGACACTTAGTGTCACAAAGTAGACCGTCCAGAATGCATAATACATACTTTTCTTTATGCAACAACCTTCATGACAACAATGCATGAAGTGAGTGTGAAACATGTCTATGTGATGACAACCACTCATACCCATACAATTCCATTGAAGCAAGACAACATTCGTGTTGTATGACAGACAACAAACGCTATGCCAAAAGATGACACATGCTACATAAATATGAGAACATGAACAACTCTTAAGATCAAGGAGGGGAGCTTGAAATCACCAGCTTACGAAAAAGTGACCAAGGACGATCGATCACAAGATCCAAGGTAGGCTCCAAAATTTGCATGCAAGTTAAAATTTTAGAGGTTGGTTGTAGCTGCTACAACACTTGGCGACACACTAGTAGAATTCCAGCTCTCTAAATGGACCTTGTTTCATGAAAAGAATGTCTAACCCTTCCAGAAGTATTGCTCGATTCTTTAATGGTGATGGCTTCTGCACTGGCTTGTGTGAAAGATGTAGTCCCTATCATTCTCTTGATTGGCCAACACACATTCCAAGCCAAGTCAACCTAGTTATTTTGATTGGGGATGAGGGTTATATTGGTGCACAAGTAATATATTTGTTAGAGTTTAAGTTTCATCTATGGTGTCGCTCCGCTACCAGTGGGCCTGGACAATACCTCGACGGAGTCACGCAAGAATACAAGCATTGCTCTGTTGCAAACGAGCTTGTTCAGTACCCCGACGGAGTTACACCACCTCCCTGCACAAGAAACCTTTCTCTTCTTTCACCTTATTCTTTTTCATTTTTTTGGTTAAACTATGCATAGACACTTATTTATTTTAGAGGCGTAAGAGGGATCCCGAATTATTGAGAGTAGAATAGGTTGTTCCTTCAGAGAAGTATGTTATGTATACTTCTAACATACTTGGTAAGGTTTCCTCCCTCACCTTACTCTACTTGACTGAGCTAACAAGGGTTAACCCAAAAGAACCGATTAGAGTAGGCAGTTTTAGTTAACAGTGCAAGCTTTGTGTTTTCACAAAGACTTTCTGAACAAAACATATTTTCCATCGAGGCATCATCGACTGAAGATAACAAGTTCTTCATAAATAGAGAGGACAACAGATAACCATATGCTGATAGTTGTACAAGTCCTCTTAGATTTTCCCATCTTTTCTTAAGAGCCAAACACAGTTTCATGAGAGGCTAACCTACGGGTACAAGCAAGCAAAGAAAGAAAAATGAAAAAAACAAAAGTAAAGCAAGAGAAAAATAATTAAGCAAAGCAAACAAGCAAGAAAACCAAACCAAGTAAGAAAGCAAACAAACATGCAAACTAGAAAGAAAAGCAAAGCAAGAAGAAAATACTACTCCTACTCCTACACTAAATAGTGCATGGGCCTACACATGTGAAGTGATATTTCCAATGTAGCCACCGACGCATTGGTTGGCCCATGTTGCTGAAGGCATGGTTCGCGAGAAGCACAGTCAAGCGAACCAACAAACATGAAAGATATAACAATTAAGACCAACACACTCCGAGGTTTAATGCATGCACAAGAAAGAAAAGAGTGAAAGCACAAGACAAACAGTCAGTGGACTTACCATGGTGTTGTGACACACTGCATATAGATGATAACCATGTACATTCTCTTGACTGTGATAGACAAGAAAACATGAGAAAAGAGACAACTTGTGCCTTGCAAGTGTGCTTGCTGTGAATGATTCATCCAGTGTGTAAGCGATGGGATCATTTGATTCCAATGGAGGAAGAAAAATTTGTGTGTTGGATTGATCTTTAGTGCATACAGATGAGTGATGAGGAGCCTTGAGTGTTTCACAATTTTTCTAATCGGAAGTGGAACTAACCTCAGGACAGTAAGGCCTTGACATTACCATCATCTCAGGTTGAAGTACCTCAATAGCCTGTGAGGTTTCCACTTCACCAATAGATAGACCATCGGAGACCACTCGCTTATACAAATTAACAATGAGTGAATCAACATCATGATCAAATGAAGAAGTACAGAGATCATGACGACCATGATCAGAAAATTCAAGATGTTTGCTTGCATCCTCATGATTTGATGAATCATATAGAGGGCTAGATGAAAAGCGAGAATGTTCAGCCTCTGCATTTCTGGAAAAGGTAGATGAAAAGTCGAGTGGATTCTCAATGCATTATGGGAATTTTGTGGTATAAAATGGGCCTTCTAAGGAAATTATAAATAATAGTGTAAATAATAAAATAATATTAGATTACATTATCTAATTTTAGAGGGAAAAAAGAAGAAAAAGACTACGTTTTCAACTCGTATTTTCAACTTATCTCTTTATGGTTTACTTAAATTTCAAGTGAGAATACTCCTTGGATGAATAATTTGATTCCTCATCCAAGGAGTACCCATATTGCATACTTTCGATGGACCTTGCTACACAAAAAATGAGAAATACATGAAAAGCGTGATTGCAATCACATTTTTTTTTCATGTATTTCTCATTTTTCATGTAGCAGGGTCCATCGAAAGTATGCAACATGGGTACTCTTTGGATGAGGAATTAAATTTTACATCCAACGAATACTCCCACTTGATATTTTAGCAAAACACTATGGAGATAAGTTGAAAATACGAGTTGAAAAAAGTAGTTTTATTATTTTATTATTTTTTAATCTTTTACTTTTTTACTCCAGAAATGGTAAATCATCCCCCATCGTTGACATCATCATATTCACACCATATGGATTGTATTGTAGTACCTTGAGAGCCCTTAACATCATCGATGGATTCTCTCGTGTCTCTTAATGACTTACCTCATTGGCTAGTAATCAGACGGTGTCTACCATGTTCGACTCCAACTCCTTTATTCACATGGTTAAATTGATACGTTGGATGATCGAGTGAATGAGATAGAAAACGTCGGATCTAGTTCCATCCATCTAGGCTATGATTTCATGATTAATGAAAGATTATAAAGAATGACAGTTATGATGATACAGATAGTCATCTGATCATCACTCTACCCTTTGTCATCAATGGACATGTTTCTTGATCATTGTACATGTAATGTTAGCTTATGTGTTGAATATGGGTATGCCTCCCTGAGCAAACATAGCATTATGTAAATGTATTGTAACATATGATGATTCAACAAGTTTTTCTTGATTCGAACATGTCACAAGGCAAAGCACTTCAGTCATCAGTTAGCATTTCTGACTTTGTGTTTTAGGGGGGAAATATGTTATAGGCCATTTTGTCACATATGGTCAATAGGCCTACAAACGAGATCAATAAACATCCATGAACCCCTTGTCATCATCCATACACAAAGCCCTAAGCACGACTCTCCCAAATCCTTGAGTTTCTAACCTTGACTGCTCCATTCTAGTGCTTTTAAGGCCCAGCACACCCTGTCCCTTTAGGGACCTATGTTCAACAACAGGTTTCTTAATTCGGAACCTACACTAAGAAGAAAAGGTTGTTCCTTGCTATGGGTGTGTTGATTCTAAAAATTTGGGAAAAATAAAAATAATCTCGAAGCTTCCTCCTCCAGAAGCTTGTAGGAGTTGTTACAATAATTTATGTTGGATAAGAACTTCAAATCCTATCTCCTCTACCTTTGTGTTTTCACCTCTTACCCCTTGAGCTCATCCTCCCATCAAGTGTGGCTGTCATGCCTAGATTAGTAAATGGATAATAATTCCTAAACTACCATCCTCTCCTATATATTTACTGCCATCCACAAGCTATAGGTTTGCTTTTGGAGACTAACCATACCCTTATGCTGCTACTTTGATAATAAGAGAGTTATCATTGCCATGCATTAGGGTGGCTTTGAGGTGTACATTGTGGCAAGGAAGGAAAATTCAGCTTGGGAGGATCTCTACAAGATAAGATTCCACTTTTGGTTGTAAAATCTCTCCCTTTCATATTAATACAAAAAGTATACCATTTTCCTACATGTGTTATGTTATATTTATATACATGTGTTTCAATGCAATGCTGATCCATTGAGTAGAGTGATTAGATAATGATACATATACATGTCGTAGACATTTGTCTTGTGTTTATTGTTTGTGTAGGTTTTAATTATAGTGATTAGAGCTACAATTGGAGCTTACAAGCCAAGAAGAGAGAAGAGCTTGCGACGGATCACATGTAAACATCTTTCCATTCTCAAGTTCTTCTACGGAAAACTGTATAGTCTTTGATTTATTTTGTTCTAGATGAGGCCACTAGGTATAGGGAAGATAATTATGTCCGCAGGCGTATATTTTGTATAACACAGTACGACTATAATCATGCGAATCGATGTGTTGAGGTCAAACATGGCAGAAATTTTCTAATTACTTGCCAATGATGAAAATCATTAATAGATGTGAAAGGAACCACCAAGAATGACAATGGCCCTTAAAGTACTATTGATAGTGTTGGATTCTGCCAACATGCTAGGGGGATCTCTCCGATGTAAAGTCTCAATTAGACCTCAAACCATTTGGAGTAGGAGTCCCATCCAGTCATACTGTTCGACCAACACTAGAATGATAAAGGATGTCTTGGTTACAACTGGGCATAAGAGAACACAATGCCACTTTGGGTCAACACGAATGTGAGCTTTGTGAGACACTCGGTGTAAGGTGTACGAGGGAGACTTCCACGAACAGTGAGGGAAACGAAACACCGATTAGAAAATTAATAATACTATCCTTAAGGGGGACTTAGGGTAAAGAGAAAGACTTGTTGAGTACCTACATATTAGTCCACATAATAAACAACAATCATTAAAGCATAATAACATTCATTCAATAACATCCATAACGAAGCAATGACGTAGTTAATTAACCTAGCATGTAAGTAAGGCAAGATATGTCATACACATTACCAGAATAGCCCAACTACATACACCATAAATGTATGAAGGAATGTCGACTCATTGAGCTTCCGATTATAAGTATAAGATCCCAAGAACATTGTTACATGAGTGAAACACTATATCCAATATTTGAAGATGAAGCCACAACTTGCTTATCCAAAGAATAATCTATCCCTTATGTAGTATAAGAGAAGCCAAGGATAGGCCTCCAAAAGCTTGACAAAAAAGCCCCTTGTTTGAGTTATGAGGAGCTATTTAAAACAAACACAATGAATTTTGAGCATCCTCATGAGTCGCTGACTTCTATGACTATTCATATTCTAATAGGACTCATTACATTCCAATGCGTGGCTTTTCATATTCCATATGTGTCCCTTGGACTTCATCACATAGCATTTATTACATAATACAATTTACACATAAGAGAAAAAAACGACTAAAAGACAATACTCATCAAATTGATAGATCGTGCTTCTTCATGGAGTTCATTCTTGATGTGAGTGTGCCATGCTCTGAACTCCTTTGTGATGGCTTTGATCCAATCTGGCAAGTCTCCTTTGTAGTGCACCTCTACCTCTAATGCCTATGACAGTACGATCTTGGAGCTCGATTGGACATTATTCTGACCATGAAAGCTTTGTGTGTGCTTTGACTAGTGCGAAGGCATACTGCTGAATAACATTTTTTGTCACTTCCACGTCTTCCTATTTTATTACTTGCTTGATGTGTTCAATGTAATCCATGATATCCTGAAAGATGGCCTCCCTGCCTCTGTTTGCTTAAAGAGATACGATGGCGGGCATCCCGTGCTTTTGTGTAAGAGACTCAAATCCATTATGCAGTCGGTTCTAGGCATCTATGGTGGTAACTAACTATGATCCAAGATGTGAGTAGTTTTGAAGGGTGGAGTCTTAATTGCACTCTATCTATCTCTGAGACAATCTTATCCTTATTTTCTAAGTGTTGTGGAGCATCTAGATATTTGACAGCCTACTCTTGCATTTTGTCAACTTCTCTCGTTGTTATCTTTAGGAGTTTCACTACTTCTTGCATGTTCTTTTGAATGCCAATGAGAGGGGCTATAACTTGCAGTATTAAGATAATCTCATCGTATAATCAGTCCATAGTATCCTCCATTGGTCCCAACTCTTCTAGCATCGTTGAATGCCACTCTATGTTACTGAAGTTCTATGATGACATCCATCGGTTGTTTGCTGCAAGATTCTCTACCTATTGCTTTATTCCAGCAACAAAATTCTCATTTAGCAAGTACTCTCAGTTTTCCTATCCCATTGTAGCGAATGCAACATTTTCCACCATAACTGCCCTCATATTTCTTCTAATGTTAGAGGTGATCACCTTTTTTGTTGCCACTGAGACTTGGTTGTGGGGATCATTGGGAAAGTACATATTCCTTTCATGCATGATCCTCTTCTTTAGCTAATCAAATATTACACTGCAAACATCTATGATGCTATCTGCTGGATGAAAACATTCTTTGCTGCAGCAACTAGGTCCAAAAAAGTTTGGTATATATGTCATATATTGAAACGATGAGTGAAACCTATCAACATCAAATTGAATCACAAATAATTGTAGTTGATGAAGCCATTGATGCAATAGAAAAAATGGATACCTTAACAATGCAAAAATAATTGGATAGTTGTGGAAGATATTGCCAAAGAAGAAGAAAATAAACATGATAGAGAATTGCATTTGTCCTAAATAATATGGTCAAGTTTATTGAGAAAATTACACAAGAAAATGTGACTATGTACAAGATACATATCATGAACATGATGAAAAGAGTTAATTTCACTATACATATACATGAGTGGATAATGAAATTGAAGTTGAAGATGAAAATGATATAGCCTTTGAAGTAATATAAAAATGTGAAGAGAACCTAGTAGTGAATGTTGAATTTATTTATGAGGCTGAATTAGGAAGCATTTCTTGAGGATTGACTTGAAAAGCTTGATGGAGATGAAAGTGAGAGTGGGAATGATGCCATAACTATTGTAGAAGAAACATCAGGAGACAACCATAAGTTGTTGAGGTTATTATAGCAATAGAAAAGGAGATGAAAAAAATGACAATGTTGTTCTCTATTTTACTAATATTGACAGAGAAGTTCAATAAGGAATAACCGAGAAATAAGCAGATGTAGAAAAATATTAGATGAAGATGAGGAAATATTGAAGAACATGACGTAACAAAAATTTGAAGAGAAAAGCCGCATGAATATAAGGAAATATTGAGGAAGACCAAAGTAAAGCTAAAGACTAAGATAAGATAAGATAATTATATTTATGTCCAACTAATGACCACAAAGTAGGTCAAAGGGACTGTTGAGTACACTGATGTATATACAAAGTGGGAGAACCAAGCAATCTCCTATAAAAGATACAATGCATGAAGTAAATCAACATCTGGCCCTAGCAAAGAAGATCCATGAGCTAATAGGTATGAGGATCGGACCTGTCTCTCCTAACATCTGAGGCTGAAAGAATAACATTGAAGAAACTCAACAAAGTCTGTTGGCCCGATGAAGAGCCAATGGCAAGTGCACATTGTCCACTAAATCGTTTGCTGGGAGGGTTCACATGTTGTTGAATACTGGAGCACCTAGTCTGTCTCGCAAGAATGGATCTGAGATGGAACTGCAACTGAGATCTCATGTGGCAGGGTGAGGTCCCACAAATCCTCACTGATCTAGAGTCTGGGTACGTACTAGTATTAATAGGTCTCTTGGTGCCCCTATCTGAACGTAGTGTTGTAACATGATTAGTTTTGATGATTTAAATTTGTTGATATAATAGGTTTTAGTAGTTTAGAAATAATAAATGATTTTGCAAGAGTAAATGCACCCTCGAAATGTAAATTTAAGTTTCATTAGCTAGTTGATTTAGTTAATCATGCATTTAAACATGATTAATATGATGTAATAAAGTAAATTCAAACATCGTTTACAAACTTCTGAGAATTAATTTTCAAAAAACGAAAGAGGTTTTTGTTTATAACGTCCTCATGTATAAAAACCTCTCTCATTTTTGTAACAACTATTATGGACTCGAAGATGCAAATGCATCTTTGAAGGAATGTTTTCCAGAAATTTCCTGTTTTAGTCACCTTTTGATGAGGATAGTGTGACAAAGAAAAGATGAATATCTAGAAACTGGAAAAGGTTTTGGTTCATAGGATTCCAGAATACAAAAACCTATCTCACTTTTCAGATAGGTGTCAGGGGTTGGTATATACACTCTCATCATGTTTAGCCTATTTTTTCGACTATGCAATGTCTTGTTTAAGCAACCTTTTTGAAAACACTATTGTGGATAATCAGAGATGATTCTGGAGAAACTGAAGGAGGTTTGTGTTCCTAAGTTGCTCAAGTACAATAACCTACTTCATATTTTACTAAGCTATTACATAATCAGGGATACAAGTACATCTTCACAACCTATTTTTTGGATTGTGTAAATTCCTTTTTCAACATCTTTTTGCAGAAAGTATTATGAACAGCTGGAACCGAAGTTTGGGAAACTGAGAGAGATTTATCTTAAGAACATATTAATCTACAATAACCTCTCTCAATGTTTACATAACTATCTCTTATTGAGATATACAAAGGCATGACTGGACCCTATTTTGCAGGATTTGGGGAGGAAAATGCTCAAAGACAGTTAGGCCACCTCATCAACTAAGAGTTGCAATTCAATTCGAATTTCTCATTTTTGTAAACAACAATGCATAATGATAGTGCCATGTAGATACATTAGTTTAAAATGTCCTATATTTCAGTTCTATTTGTGTAAAACAATTTAAGATATTTGTAAATAAATCTTGATATTTTTTCAAGATATTTTAGTTTAGAATTTGTATAAGTACTTCATCAATTGAAGTAATTGGTGTTGGCTTTTGATGTCAAGGCTCTTCACTCTGTAATAAGGCTTATGTTGTAGTTTTTCTAATGAAAGCCTTACGGCTCTATTTTTCATAGAATTTTGTGCATCGAGTATGTTTTTCCAGTTTTTCTTATTTTATTTCTACACATGATAAAAGTGTTTATAGGAAGGTCTGCAAAATCATAACATTTAGAAAGAGATTAGCTTATTGGAGTATTTGTCCAAGATAACTCCTCTTTAACTAGTTTTATTTTGTGCTTTCTAATAACCATTAAAAGAGATTAGTTTATTGGACTATCTGTCTGAAATAGCTCCTCTTAGAATTGGTTTCAGTTTGGCCTTCTTGAATACTCTGGATATATTTTGTTGGGTTGTAGAAATATTCTATGCACATCCAAATTTCCCTAATTTTTAGGTAGTCAGGTTCACTGCTCAATTATTAGGAATCCCCTTACATTCTTCTACCATAATTCTTAAAAAAGCTAAGTTATTCTGTCAGGCTGGACACTGACACTTTCAGAAGGGACCCTGTGAGAGAAGCCTTTAATCATGATTAGGGATTGTCATTGATCGCCAACCACCCCAAATTAACACCATAAATCTGGCCATTGTGCTTCAAAGGCTGTTACTCAGTGACAGTTGAATAGCGTTAAACAAAGCCTTGTAACAACAGAGGAAGCCCCCTCTAGTTCAAGGGTGAGCTTGAACCTAAATGTTGTTTGAGTTGGTTTCCTTGCGTAGTTTTTGTAGCCAAGGACTGGCTACGGGAAACAGGTACAATAGGTAGTACCCTGAAAAATGCCATGATCCTTTGTGTGGGGTTTGGACTAATGAAAGGCTGAAGAATATGCACTCAAAACCTAAGAGCCTCCTGCATTTATAGGGCCAAAGATATTTGGGATACCTGAAAAAGTTGGCGAGGGTCCAAGAATCTCTGAACAAGAAATTAAACCTTCCTCTGATCTGGTAGTAGACACAACATCCAAGAATGAAGTGCACCTCGGTCTCCACTTCTTGTAAATGACATACCTGGCAGAGTCTATCTGGTCTATCAACCTGGTGGACTATATCTACTTGAAGTCTATGAGAACCTACTCTAAACTGACCTAGAGGAATGCGAAAAGCATGCATCTAGTGGTGAAACGTATATTGGTGTCAAACAATGAGCCCATCTCTCAACTCCAAGAAGTTCTCAACATAGAAGACCATCTTTGGATGCAACCCTCTTAGAGGGTTGACCCAGGTGATCTGAACGAATTGCCTATAGATGTCCTCCCTGTTCATCTTGTTTAGCTCCTGTCTAGTAGGTAAAAGGTGACCAGGAGAATCTAAGGAATATTGTAAAGGAGGGAGACGATCCAACTAAATTCCCACTGACTCTAAGAGATTTGAAACTCCTGTAAACAAACATCTGGCTCGACCTGACGGAGTAGAATGGGCAATAGTTTTAAAACAACAATATGCCAGGTAAGGATATTGGTTGCTACTCTTTATTGAGTTTTCCAAGCCTTGGACACGATGCAAGAATGAAACCAATCTAAGGACCATCTCAAGCCGAAAAGGCTGAGCTCCAAACTCTGCAAGGATAATGTGCTACGATACTGTCAATTTGCACCTAATGATGCGACAGAGAAGAAGGATATGGACTCTTAGCTGAAGCCCAGTCTGACTCATGTAAAGACAATCCCTAAATCTCTGAGCCATATAGAACAGTGGGACAAATCAAGGTGTCCATGAGGCTCATCATGGACGAGATGTCCTAGAAGTGATGTCGAAAGCACTGTCTCTCGAGAAGGGCTAAGGATCCATGTCATTTTTTGATCCAAGGCTGAAGCATTGGTCGCAAACTAAAGTGAGGACCTGAGAATTGCACCCCCAAGTAAGTATACGTGCCGGTGATCTCAATCTCCTCCCCTCTCAATAGAAAGTGAAGGTCTGAGGTTTTCTTCACCCCATTGAAGATCATAACCTTGGTTTTACCCACGTTGACCGTTAGGTGTCGATGATCACAAAACACAGCTAAGGCATCCAGCTATCTCTGTAATCCTTATGTGGATGAGGAGAGGAGGACCACGTCATGAGAAAATAGTAGAATAGATATTAAAACCTGGTGAAGAAGGCATCCATCAGTGTCCTGGATATTCTTGTGTAGAAATGCTTCCAACTCATCAATATAGATCCTAAACAGGGTAGGGGATAGTGGACAACCCTATTTAACCCTAATAGTGCTTCGAATGAAATCAAACATCGCATGGGTTACGTGAATATGACCAAGAACAAACTCATATAGGTGCATAATAGTGGTCAATAGAGTTGCAGAGATGCTAATATCTCTAAGCTTCTGGAGCAAGGCCTCGCTCAGAACAGAAGAAAAGATTTCCGAAAATCTACGAATCACTAGTAGTCTTTCGAAGAGCAGTGTCGTGCCTCCTCAATCATGGTGCAAAGGGTGAAGATGTGGTTAATGGTCTAATGAGCTGGTTGAAAACCTGCGTGTCACCTAGCTCTGAGTTGTCTCTGCTCAAGGTCACTGGAGAGCTTCCTATGTAGAACAATAGCATACAACTTAAAGAATGTGTGACCCACCATGATCATTTTGTAGTTATTGGGATTTGAGCTGGAACCGATTTGTGGATTAGATGGATGATGTGGTGTGACCATGTCGGTGGAAAACCTTCAAAGGCTACATGGTTGAAGAGATTAGCCAAGTAGCTAACCAAAGCATGGAAATCGTGCTTAAGGAACTCTGCTTGGTAGCCTTCCTCATAAACTGCTTTCTTGCTTTTCATCCCCCAAATGGCCTCTCTAATATCTCTATTTGAGAATAGATAATAGGAAGAGGGTGGGGAGGTAACATGAATTTGGGCCTACCCGGGGATATCATAAAGGTTGGAAGTGTGAGGGAACATGGATGAAGGGTCGAGGTCAGGTTGAAGAAGGGAGCATTGAGGAAGGATGGTATGCCAAAATTGTTTATGGGAGTGGGCAAGGAGAGAAGAAAGTTCTCATCTTCTATGGGAGACAAAGAGTCATTTCTTGTGACAAAAGAGATGATGATAAGAGCTTTGAGGTCGAAGTAGAAGGGTTGAGAGTGAGTGGAAGCATATCGAAGTTCTCGATGTAGAGTCTTGCATTCATCACCGTACCATTTGTTCATGGGGCAAGATCCAACTTTATGGGAGATGGAAGTGGAACGAGTGGAGTGGGGGAAGGATTTGAATGCTACTTCCCAAATGGCAGCTGAAAGACAGGTGTATTTAGTGGAAGCAGAATCAAGCAAGGAGAACTGGGTCTTTGATGGTAACATATTGCATAGGGTAGAGGAAAATATGTGAGGGTCTCCTTCGTCAAATTGAAAGGTAGTTAGGGGTGGGCCCTGAGGGGAGGTGTCACGGCCCTACACCTGCAGTAGTCTTCCAACCGCTTATAGCGAGGTGCGGCACCACCAAACACTTTCTTTTCACCAATACTTATGTTCATGGACTACACCTAACCATTCATAATTAGTTTATTTTTTGTTACCAAGTATTATCTTTATCCTTTATATAGATGACAACCCATACATATTAATCATCAACAGCAATTAACACATATACAATTGCACAACAGTATAAAGGGAGAGGCAACTCCCTGCAATATGAGTATGCGCAAGTCAATATATATAATCTTCTTTTATAAGTACAAGTTAAATTTTGGGAAACCCAAAATTTACACTTAGCCAAATTTCCAACTTTGGAAAACTCAGTTGCCCAGCTCGTCGACGCCTCTGCACGGTCACTTCACAACTCACCAACCCTTCGTTCACTTCGTCGCATGATCGTGTCGTTTGCCCAACTTGGGCGCGCCTCGTCGTAACCAAGTTGCCACACATGGGGCCTCTGCACGAGTCACACCTTCGTTCACAACTCCAACACTTCACCGTTTCTACCGTTTCACCATGCACGGCACGCCCTACTCGGGTCGCCCATCCACACGATCCTTTGTTTCAGCGTGCACGGCGTGCCCTTGCTTGGCCGCCTGTCTGCCCGTTCACCCAACTCGTCCACTTGAACTCGTTCACCTGAGTCGCCACACAACTTCACTCGGGTCGCCCAATGACCTCACCTGGTTCGCCCGAACAACTTCACCCTGGTCACCCGACGACCTCGCCGAGCTCGCCCGAACAACTTCACCCGGGTCGCCCAACGACCTTGGCCGGTTCGCCCGAATGACGTCACTCGAGTTTTCTGCCTGACGACCTCGCCCGAGTTTTCTGCCTGATGACCTCACCCGAGTTCAACCTGAACGACCTCACTCGAGTTTTCTGCACGAGTTTCCTGCATGAGTTTTTCGCCCGATTTTATCACCCGACTTTCTCACCCAACTTTCTTGAATGAATTTCTCACCTGAGTTCTACTCGTCATGCAGGTTCATCTGCAACTACAGAACTCCTTGATTGAACACGTGTTGATCGAATGATTGATGCCTTTGCCTCCACAAACGCATGCCAATATATATGGGCGGGTGGCGTTTTATGTCACCCGCCCGACCCACGCCCAATGCCCAAGACGATTCGTTCAACATGTTACCTTCGCCCAAGTGGAGGGTCGACCCGCCCAACTCATGGTACTACCCCCTCAACTCGCCCAACATTGTATAAACTCGTCTCCAAGACACTTCGCACGAATTCGTTCATGTCTCCTTTTCACGGTGGCGTCGCCCTGCCTGTCGCACGGGCCGCATGTCCTTACATCCTCCCCCACTTGAAGTCATTGTTGTCCTTGACAATATCTCATCCTGGCAACCATGTGTCACCAAGACATCCATACCAAGGCATACACCCCACTGATATGTCATACATCAGAAAATCATCTCAATCCATGATCATCAACCATCTCATTGCAATCTCGACATGCTGCTCCTCATCGTGGAAGGTTGGCCCTTCCATCTCAAGCTACATGCTTCCTGCAACATATCGTGTCGACCTCATCATGTGTTGTCCTCATGTGAACTGTTGCCATGATACTCCAACATAATGCTACCACATTTCTGTACATGCTGCAGCCTCCCCATGTTTGAACTAGTCAGGTGATCAGTCCAACTATCACGCTCAAACCATGAGAATGTACGTCCTCATGCCACCATCAGTTGTTTCTCAGAACATCTTGTCACATCATCAACTCGATCAAGAATCCATCTCCATATAAGTAAGCCATGCCAAGGTCCATGAAATAGTCCCCATCTCATCTGCAACATGTTGTCCATGATGTTTGGTGTCAATGTGCTACATGAAATCACCCACATCTATCCCAACATCATCCATCTCCTCAAAGTGAAGAGATTATCTCCCAACTCTCGATGTGCCACGTCTAAGTCCATGAAGCAACCTCCATCATCTCTATAATGTGCCATCCCTCAAGTCTGCTATAGAAACAAGTATACATTTTTTTCATCTCTCCAAGTTTTGCCCATGATCATAGATCAATTACCTCCCATGTGTCAAAGGTGGTTGAGTCTCGGCTCAACCCATGCCCAAGTGTTTTCACCAAGGCATCATCATCGTTGTAACTCTATCACTCCAAATTGTCTCGTATCGATCCTCCATATCAAGTCACTCTTCCAAGCCACACCCATACATGTACTCAAAAGTATGCATCCCATTCTGCATCAAAGTCTCTGACCTTAGCTCTTTAATGCATCAAATCCTCTAAGTTCATCATATATGAAGTCCCCAAAAGTCACAACAATCTCATGTCATCATGAGCTCCATGTGTCACCTCCAACCAACATCCAGTAAGCATACAAGTCTCGGCCCAAAGGTCTTTGCAAGATGCCTCAGCTCTTGATGTAGTAAGAATGCTCCATAGTCTGCTCACAACTCCATCCGTGTCCATGGCCTTGTTGTACTCAAGTTCACAACCTCTCCATTGGCTCATAAGTAAAACATCTCCATGTCACACCAACAAAGCTACCTACAAAACATCCTTGCCTTGGCACTCCTTATTGGATTTCCATAAGTGACACCTCTACAAGTGCTCCTGCATAATTTCCCTGCATAAGACTACCATGCTCCATGTCTCCAACCTGATGTCCATGACTAAGTTTCCCATGTAGTCCAACTAAGTAGACCCATCACAACAATCGGTCATCCCATCCAAGCCCGCAATCTTCGGTCTAGTGAACTCGATCACCCAACCATACCATCATCACATGAGTCTCTCCATCATAGCTCCCCCACAAAGGTTTCACCAAGAGTTGCTCTTGATCTCGACCATGAGAAGTCCACCCAAGTATCATCATACCTCAAGTGTGTGCCCTCCTCCAATTTGTCCGTGAGTCACGCCGGGCATTTAGCCAATTCTCCATGTAGCTAAAGCATGACCCAATTCTCCACAATGATCATCATGTTTCTCCCTTGTCACGGGCCTTTGTACCTTCTTCCATAAGGTCACAAACAACCCCAACAAGTCCTACAACAGTCAACAATCCTTGCTTCTCCATACAAGGTCTCATCATAAACATCCATGGTAGGATGCTCCCGTGCATCGACAAACTGCTTTTGCTCTTCCCTGCATATGGTTCATCTCCAAAATTCTCAAATGAAACACAAGTATCAATAGTACTTACATCATCATTATCATGAGGTTCCTCCACGGGAGTACCCTCATCCATCCATGTCTACAAACTGCACAATCCTGGTCCAACTTGATCAACCTCACGTTCATCCTCCATCGTCGTCACATCTGCAACATCCTCAAACATCATGGCTTCATCTTCCTTGTTAGCACAATCTGTAACTTCATCCTGCTCCATTATCCAACCAAGTTGAAGAAGTTCGTCTTCAACATTTTTTTCCAAGACTCCAAGTTCCTTTCGAATCCGAGGATTCTCTTCTTTTATCCGCTTCAACCTGTATAAGGTAAGCAAGAGCTTCCCTTCGCATTTTTCCAAACTTGCCATGTCTTGTCATTTTGCTTGGTCCAAGCACTAAGCTTCAGCTCTGCTAAACTTGTTTCACCATTTACCTAAATCACCCTGATATTCCACCTGTACCCTGCAAAGCTTGAACTTCCTTTCAAGTCTTCGATCTTCGTAGAATCAGTGTCTTGATTCAGTTCACCAAGTTTCGTGGAAAACTTGGACCAGCTCTGTTACCACCTGTCACAAAGTGCAAGTGTGTATCAGCTTCAACGCTTCAACACTAGCACTAGCTCCCCAGCACTAGCTCTTCGTCATACACTAGCTTCACCAATTGTGACCCTGCTTCGATACCACCTGTCACGCCCCTACACCTGTGGTAGTCTTCCAACCGTTTATAGTGAGGTGCGACACCACCGAACACTTTATTTTCACCAATACTTATGTTCATGAACTATGCCTAACCATTCATACTCTGTTTATTTTTCATTACCAAGTATTATCTTTATTCTTTATACAGATGAAAACCCATACATATTCATCATCAACAGCAATTAACACATACAATTGCACAACAGTATAAAGGGAGGGGCAACTCCTTGCGATATGAGTCTGCCTGAATCAATATATATAATATGCTTTTACAAGTACAAGTTAAATCTTGCGAAACCCCAAATTTACACTTAGCCAAATTTCCAACTTCGGAAAACTCGGTTACCTAGCTCATTGGCACCTCTGCATGGTCATTGCATGAGTCACCAACCCTTCATTCACCTCGTCACATGATCGTGTCGTTTGCCCAACTTGGGCGTGCCTCGTCGTAACCAATTCACCACACACAAGCGCCTCGGCACGAGTCACATCTTCGTTCACAACTCCAACACTTCACCGTTTCCACCATTTCACCATCCACGGCGCACCCTACCCGGGTCGCCCGTCCGCGCGATCCTTCGTTTCGACGTGCAATGTGCACCCTTTCCTGGCCGCCCGTCTGTACGTCCACCCGTTCACCCAACTCGTCCACTCAATCTCGTTCACCCAAGTCGCCACACAACTTCACCCGGGTTGCCCGACGACCTCACCTGGGTCATTCGACGACCTCACTCGGTTCGGCCGAACGACTTCACCCGGGTTGCCCGACGACCTCACCTGGGTCACTCGACGACCTCACCTGGTTCGCCCGAACGA
The DNA here is from genome assembly GCA_000404065.3 of Pinus taeda. Classification (NCBI taxonomy): domain Eukaryota; kingdom Viridiplantae; phylum Streptophyta; class Pinopsida; order Pinales; family Pinaceae; genus Pinus; species Pinus taeda. The sequence goes on along the minus strand of APFE030912281.1, from coordinate 86,649 downwards.
CTTCACCCGGGTCGCCCAACGACCTCACCCAACTTGCTTGAACGACTTCACCCAGGTCGCCTGACGACCTCGCCCGGTTCGCCCGAACGAACTCACCTGAGTTTTTTTCCCGACAACCTCGCCTGAGTTTTCTGCACGAGTTTCCTGCACGAGTTTTTCGCCCGGGTTTCTCACCCGACTTTCTTGAACGAATTTCTCACCTGAGTTCTACCCGTCGTGCAGGGTCATCCGCAACTGCAGAACTCCTTGATTGAACTCGTGTTGATCGAATGATTGATGCCTTTGCCTCCACAAACACATGCCAATATATATGGGCGGGTGGTGGGTTATGTCACTCGGCCGACCCACGCCCAATTCCCAAGCTGACTTGTTCAACATGTTCCCTTCGCCCGAGTGGAGGGTCAGCGTGCCCAACTCATCGGACTGCCCTCTCAACTCGCCCAACATCGTATAAACTCGTCGCCAAGACACTTCACACACATTCGTTCATGTCTCCTTCGCACGGTGGAGTCGCCCTGCTCGTCACACAAACCGCAGGTGCCTACAGGAGGGATGAGGTGGAAGGGGAGGGTCAAACTCGAGAGAGAAGGAAAAAAGTGCATGATCAGCAAGGGGGATGGAAGAGACTAAGAAATGGTGAATAAGAGGGAGCAAGTTATGGCTAGCTAGTTATATCCCATAGAGAAAATTTTTAGTATAAGCTAAAAGAAGCTTGTATCCAATAGAGTTGAGAACAAACTACTGAGAAATAGTGAATAAAAGGCAGCAAGTTATGGCTAGCTAGTTATATCACATAGAGAAATTTTTTAGTATAAGCTAAAAGAAGCTTGTATCCAGTAGAGTTGAGAACAAACTACGTAACTAGGCAGAAGTAAAATAAGCTTTTGAATTGATCTTTAAGTGTTGTAAACCTAACTAATATGTATGCCAATAGGCAATAGTCTTTGTAATTAAGGAGGAGTGTTACATATAATTACTCCAAGATTCTTCCTAGTTTTCATGTTGTTTAAGGAGTTAGGCATGCATGTAAGAACTAAATTTAGTGTGTCTTTTATTAACATTCTAAAATTCTTACAAAAGATATTTCCGTAAGATTTTGTCTATTTATTCTTCTACTATCAAGCAATTCAAATCCCTAAGCAACAACTATATTGCCTAGTATTTTGTAAAAGAGTTTATGCATTTAACTCAATATTATGCTGGTTAGATTTCTGCTATATATTTTCAAACCTTTTAACGGGAAATTGCATGTTTGCACTGAGCAATAAACACCCTATACCCAAGCCAAATGACCTAGTAAGTTAGGTTGCATACGATTGAATTTAAAGCTATTTAAATATGAAGGTGTGCAATGTAAGTTCAGAACATTAAATATCCTGCAACAAGTTGCTTATTGCTCACCGTAAGAAGTTGGAAATAGTTAATTCCTACTTGTCTATGGTTGTAATTTCCCATTTGAGGAGTTTGTTCCTATATAATAGGAATTTAGTTTCTCCTAGTTTAGTGTGTGGTTGAGAGAATCTCTCAACCACACTAGTGTACGTCCAAGATAGAATTCCTATCTTGAGAGTATTGATTGTATAAATATGTGTGTAGTTTTCTCATTCAACAATTATTAGAATATATTATTGATTGTGCTAATTTTATCTTGGTACCAGAGCCCGAGGGCCTAGCCCCTCGTGGGCTGGGCTGCTCCTGGGCTGAAGAGAATAAAGGTTTTGTGAATAATTGTTTGTCCATCATCAATTATACAGTGGGGAGGTGGAAAACAGGCCCTGGGCAGTAGGCTTGCTAGAGGAGGCCGTTAGAGTTTTCGAACCCTTATTGTGTTGGAGATCAATAGTTGATTTGCGCCCACCTTAATTTTATCTTGGTTGCGAAAATCCAAGGTTTTTTTCGGCTCTCCGACGGATCATGGCACGGTGAGCTTAGTTCTGAGGATACTCTTTCTGTACGTTTTTTTTATTTCGCTGTTCAGGTATTTTGGCGTTCTGTTGTGTGCGCCTGATGAGGGCTATTGAAGAAAAGATATGGCGGATATTTCACTCTTCTCGCCAGTTTGTTGAGCGAACCCGGGGAAACTTGGGATTTGTTTAGGGTTGTTGATCACCAATTCCCAGCAATAGAGGATCTGTGCAACTATCATGGATTTGTGGTCACCGGAAGCCGTTATGATGCCCACGGAAATGATTTATAGATCTTGAAGCTCTGCAAGTTGGTGCAGACACTCTATGCGATGGACATTAAAGTCCTCGGTATTGCCCACTCGACCATGTTATCATGAATCAACCTGAGGAGATGTTTACTGTGAGCAACAGTTCTTTGTCAGAATTTGGTGTTCTGGGTTTTGAATTGGGTTATTCAATGGAAAATCCCAATTCATTGGTCCTGTGGGAAGCTCAGCTTGGTGATTTTGCAAATGGCGCCCAAGTCATTTTTTGATCAGTTCATAAGCAGCGGGGAATCAAAATGGCTTCTCCAATCTGGACTTGTTGTTTTGCTTCCTCATGGATATGATGGCCAGGGTCCAGAGCATTCTAGTGCAAGATTAGAGCGCTATCTCCAGATGAGTGATGACAATCCTTTTGTGATTCCTGAGATGGATCCTACATTACGCACCCAAATTCAGCAGTGTAATTGGCAAATTGTAAATGTGACAACTCATGCCAACTATTTTTCATGTTCTTCGTCGCCAGATAAACTGGGATTTTCGTAATCCTTTGATTGTCATGTCTCTGAAGAATCTTCTTTGGCACAAGGACTGCAAATCAAATGAATGTGGCGCATACGAGACCTCTGGTTTTCGATGAGATCGAGAGCGAGTCTGGTGCGGTGAGCGTGGATCCGTTGCGTGAGTGCTAGATCGGTGGATCCACTGCTGTCAAGAGGGTCGATTCGGTGTGAAGGTTAAACACATAGCTGGAGGCTGTGCCCTGCTTGTTGCGTGGTTCATTTTTTGGAGGTTACAGATATTGATTCCGTTTGGAGATCTCTTCGTTGGAGCTGACCATCATCATTGCCACGGGCGGTGGCCTAGCTCCGGAAGACTGGTGAGGGAGAAGCCGAGTTTTGGAACAAGGGCCATTGCCTGCGAAGATGCCGCTCTCGGGGCCGAACATGGGATGAGTGCACAGCACATCGAACTTGGCTGGAAAAACCTGCAGGAATAGCCGGCGCGGGAACTCTTTCACAGACAAGACATCTGCGAAAAGCGTGCTCCTTTTCAGGCACTACGTCGGCAGCGATTTAAGCATGGCCTCCACCGAAATGATGGATGAGCACAACAGTATGATCTCTGGATGCTCTTCGCAGAAATCATCCGCGTCTCTGAAGAATCGAACCCCCATTCTTGCGGCGGCATTTGTGTAGTCCGTTCTGGAATGGGCGAGCACCATGTGGCCCTGCTTCACCATGGTTTGCGCCAGAAATTGGCCGTAGTTTCCAAACCCTACGAAGTCTCGGCAGGGCGGACCATGTGGGGGTCTGCTGTTGGATTCCATAAGAAACAAAGAGGCGCTGTGGAGGAGAAAGTTTTGCGAGAAAAGGACTTAGTGCTGGGAGGGCCAACTGCGAGAGAGTGCTGTGAAAGTGGTGTGAGGCGTTGTGAGGGATCGTTGCTGCGAAATTATTTTCTGAGCGACAGGCATAATCGTTATGTTTTCTAGAAGAATGCGCAACGCCTCTGCTTGGCCTGTGATATGGACGCCATGTTCTCCGCGGCGTTCTCCGGAGATCAGACGCCTTACAACCCTGCACAATTCCTCTACAGTTGGTGGCAGCATGCGGCAAATCTTGCTAGTTATGAGCAGCAGGACGCTCATGAATTCCTCATTTCGATGCTTGATGGGATATAAAACTAGTTGTTGTTTTAGCTGGTTCAGATCTTTTGTTCTTCCTTCAAAGAATCAAGTCGGTGTTAGCCATTTGGAGCTGTGCGGTTTTTTGTTTTTTAGCTGGTTCAGATCCAGATCTTTTTTTCTATGTGCAGTTTTGGGTGTGCCAAGGTCGTTGATGGCTGATTAAGATCCAACAGGTTGTTGCAGATTGCCAGCCCTAGCCTTGTGTGGAGACCACTTTGTAGTTAAGTTTGCAGTGTATAGGCAAATTAGTCTTGGAAATTTGTATACATATTGAGATTCGCGACCTCAATATGAAGTTATTTTGTTAGAATTCGCGACTCTAACGAATGACAGGTTCATGGAAGTTCCAAGAATTTATTTGACAAAGATGCCCAAGATGTGAACAATGAATAGATGAGGTAAAGCAGCAACAACAACGGTTATGGTGGATAACAAAGTAGATGATTGTTTGAGTTAGTGTGGTTTGGGAATAGACTCCCTAGCATGTTGTAATAGTCATTGTATGTACCCAAAAACTCCAAATATTGAAGTATGGACTGTAAGCCTTCTAAAGGCATTTGAAAGTTCTTGGTGATCTTAAAACCACTTTGTAATGGTTTATGGTCAGCGTGAAACCATCTTTTGTCACTGTAATGTGATGGTTGGTGGTGAGCGAGGAACCATCTATAGAGCCTTAGTGGCTATAGGATTTGCTCGTTGGTGGTAAATCGGACTTCCCTGGTGGTGGCATATTGAAGTTGGCGGATTTGCCCGGTGGTGGTAAATCGGACTTGCCCGGTGGTGGCAGATTGCCTTTGTGGCTGAATCGCCTATGTGGCTTGAGGTGCCTTTGTGGCTATGTGTACACAGGAGCTTTGTGCTTGTAGGACCAGGTGGACTGCAGTAACACCTGGCTCATGGTCTCAGATATTGGTGTGTGTGAGCATAAGAGGGTTGGTGCACTTTTCTATCTGACAGTTGCGTCGAAAGTCACAATAAGTGCAACTATTTGCAATTGTTATTTGGAGATGAATATTTGGCTTAGAAAGGCACTGATCTCTCTTTGTTTTTGGAAGTTCTGTACATGCAATTCGCCTCATGGTGGTGGATTTGACTATCATGACACGTAGTCATTAACGGGGGGAGTTGGAAATAATTAATTCCTACTTGTGTATGGTTGTAATTTCCCATTTGAGGAGTTTGTTTCTATATAATAGGAATTTAGTTTCTCCTAGTTTAGTGTGTGGTTGAGAGAATCTCTAAACCACACTAGTGTAAGTCCAAAATAGAATTCCTATTTTGAGACTATTGATTGTATAAATATGTGTAATTTTTTCATTCAACAATTATTAGAATATATTATTGATTGTGCTAATTTTATCTTAAGATGGGGTTGTTCTCCATATTTACATTGACGAGGAGAGAGGTATTTTCCCACTTTCACTTATTTGATGCCTTTTCAGCCTGGATAAAAAGTGGAGAACTTTGAGATGAGATGAGGCGGTAGGATTCATGATCTTTTATGACACCATACTGGTAGGGTCTGCCAAGAAGAAGTCCAAACATCCCTTTTTTTCATGTCACATTCTAGTATGTCAAGATCCTGATAGGGTTGGCATAGAAGAAAGTCTGACATTCCATTTTTCATAAGTCACATTCCTCTGTTTCACGGTATGGGGGAATGGCTATCATTGTACATTTACGAATGACCACGAAGGGAATTCTCGCTGATTGTACCCAGCCTAGATTGTACGGTTCAGGATGGTATGGTGTTGGGAGATTCAAGACAGCTTCGAGAGTGGAGGCTATGAGATATATTTTACTTCCATTACCAAGGTTTAACTGTTTAATTTGACAGTTATGGGTAAACAATGTTTTTTCGTATTGCATTTTTACTTAAAATGAGAATTAGATTTATCTCAGGGGCTGTGGGGTTTTAGAGTGAAATTCCAGCTTGCAGATCTTAGTTCGGCTTGTTGTTATCCGGTATGAGTGTTCTGGATGGAAGCGTGCGTGGTTTCTACGGTCCTCCAAAGAATGGGTTGTGCTCCTGTGAAACCTGAAAAATTTGCCATTTTTTTTAATGAAAAAAAGCATAATATATTATATCATAGGATCAATATACAGAATATAATCATCATTTGCCAAGTCCAGCACATCATTAAACCATCTTATTACGATCATCTTTTTAGTACGAAAAAAACATTATTTATTATATCATATAATCAATATACGAATATAATCATCATCGGCCAAGTTCATCGCATCATTACGTCCAACTGGGAAAGCATACATACTTCCCATCCAGAAATATCACAGTTGATATGTTTGGAAATGATTGGGTTTTCTTTGAAAAGGTCTTGCCCAGGGGTCTCCAACCTACTAGAACGTTGTAAACCCTCAATTAAAAGATGAAAGGAGAATTGGTGTGATGAAGAAGGAAGAAGTGCATACAAAATAATTCGGAATTTTATTTGACAAACTGTTGGTGATAGGGGCTATATGTTCTTTTTAGGGTTTTGATCATTTTTTTATTTGGGAAGTTTAATTAGAGAATTGGCGTGATGAAGAAGGAAGAAGTGCAGGCAAAACAATTCGGAATTTTATTTGACAAACCGTCGGTGATAGGGGCTATCTGTTTTATTTGGGTTTTGATCATTTTTATGTGAGAAGTTTAATTATTAATTTTTCTGGTGATATATATATATATATAAACTCATGCAATTAGATTTTGTAAATTAAATAATTCAAACTTGACTTAAAAAGCAAAGCCAATGCCAATAAAATGAGACTTATTTTATTAGGGTGTTTTAAGTGAAAGTTTTTATAATTTCCACTCTCAATGTTAACTTTTGGAATGTTAAAGTTAATTACAACTTGTATCGAAATATGTTCGCATTCCTTTTAATTTTTTAAGATTCTGGAGGTTGAATGGTTGTGATTAGGTTAGTGGACTATAAAATTTGATTATTTGAATGCAGAGTTGATTTTTCCTTTAATATCATTTAAGGTTAAAAGAAATTAAAATATGAACTTCAAATGAAATCACATAGATGTGTCAATGTTATAATAACCATCGTATAAATTGAATTTTGTGTAACCTGTTTTAATGCTGTGAAAATTGTAGGAACAGATATTAAGAGAAGAGAATGTTTTCCTCAGGAAAGGGGTGAGAAAAATATTTGAATATAACTATCATTAAATTTCGTTTCTGATTACTTTATTTTTAATTTATGAAGTCTTTTAAGTTAATTTTTTTTTTAATTTATTTATTTCAGCGTGGTGATTTTGTATATGTGGATGGTTCCGTTTTGACAACTCCTCCAAATGGATTTGGAAGCATCGAAGACAGTGAAGTTGAGACTCAACTTGTTATAAGACAGCCGTATCGAAGACAGTGAAGTCGAAACTCAACTTGTAATAAGACCGCCAAATATAAAGCAACATTTTCTTTTCAATAACTCTTATTGAGATTCATACCCGTGGTATTAATTTAAGATGAAATTGGATTTGGAAGCATCCAAAATAGTGAAGTCGTTAATAGTTCTCAATGAAATTCATAATCTTCTTGTGATGATGAAATATTTTATATTGTGTTCATAAGGTTAATGGTTTTTTTTAAATCGCACCCCACTGTTTAAGAATCCTCGAGAAATTCTCAGCAATGAAAATGAATGTTTAACAAGCATCCCAAACTTCGAGAAAGTACCATAAAGAGAATGAATGCTGGTTTACCAGCAACCCAAACTTAGAGAAAGTACCATAATCAAAACTATCATCAATAGAAATGAATGTTCAACCAGTAAAGCAAACCCCATTCTCACCATAATCATCAGTTTCATGTTTCATTATAACAAACTTGTTATTAATGTAGATACTTAGTTTTTTAATGTTTTCACTGTACATATAAGTATCACAACTGGATTTGAAAGCGATTTTCTGCTTTCAATATGTTGCAAAATCAAATGAGGATAATAACTAGATAAAAATGTGGAGTACTGCACAACATCAATGTAAATTTATGATCCTTCAATTTAATGTTTTGGATCTAAATAAACATAAGAATATATACTTCATTTACTTATCTAAATAGGCATAAACAAATAATCATATACAATATTGTAATAATAATATAAATTTAACTCATATTTAAATTTAATGCTTTTTAATTTAATAAAAAATATACATGTATATAAAAAAAATTAAATATATACTTGAATTTTTTTAATTTATATAATATTAATGACTTAATTTTCAATGTTATTTATCACAACATTGCATATCTTTTTTATACTGAATTTCACAATATCTTTGTAACACCCCTCCCTTGTGTGTTAAATTATTGTAAACGTAAGGAGTTAAAGCTAGCTGTGATATCCTCCCTGGTGTGTTAAATGATTGTAAACCTAAGCTAAGGAAAGCTAGGTGTGATACCCTTCTTTGTGGTTAAACTTTTCTAAACCTAACACGAGGAAAGCTAGGTGATATGTAATATGAAAAACAAATGTGTTATTAATAAATTAATAAAATAAATCACTTGGAGGGTGGAGCACCAAGAGGAGATTCTTGCAAAATCTCATGAGGAATGTGATAGAGATGAATATTTCATGATATAGTTTCTAGATGTGGTTCGAGATAAGCTTGGATGGATTAGGGATCCATGAGATGGATGGGAGATGAAGATCCATCAGACATAAAATCTTTGCGGAGATAAAGGCAAGCTTTTATGAGGAAAAACCTCATGGAGGATAAAGACAAGCCTTTCCGAAAAATACCTAGGCAAATGGAAATATCCATAAAAGTGCGATGCCGCTAATGGTAACTAAATCATGAAAGACAGTATTAAATACCCAGTGCAATTGAGAACAGTTGATCCTTGGCAAGAACTACGGCTCGGGGGAATCAGAGGTGGTTCATGGTTGGGTGGTGGTGCTCCTCCCTCCAAGTGATATTTTAGTTGGACTCACATGCGTGGAATGATTGTATGTCGGTCGGTTTTTTTCTCGATTAAGACTAATTCTATTAAGCAAAAAATATTGTACAAGAGGATGCATTCCAGAGATGCAAGAAACCGGCAACCGGAAATGATAGGACTATCAACTTCAGTTCCGGAGAAGGAGTTAAGCAAGCAAGGAGCTACAGCAAAGCACTGGAAGCTTAAGAAGCGTTGAAAGCTACCCTGAAAGGGTAGAGGCTTCAACACGAAGCTTTTTCCCTTTCCTTTTTTTAACTTCAACCGAACCATTTTGGGGTGGATGGGCAATTACAACTTGAAGATTGGGATCCTCCACAGGGGAGCCCTCCTTTTCTGAATCCGAGGAGGAGGAAAACTGTACATGTTTTTGAGCAATGGCTGAGTCGGAGGAAGGCGCCAGACCATCGGTGGGAGGGGCCACGAAATGAGGGCCCTGATTCAATTCTTCATCGCTATCTTCATCTTCAGAGCTGGAGGAATCAGAATCCGCAACTGGAGGAGGAGAGTAGGGAGCCCATCGTTTGGACTTGGGCTTGGAGGCGTTGGTCTTGTTCTTCTTTGCCGGGCGAGATGGGCATGTATTCTGCAAATGCCCAGATTGGTGGCAATGGCGGCACCGAAAAGCTGTATTCTCGTAATAGAGTGTCTGGGTCCAGACAAAGTCGTTTATCTTGAGATTGATCTGTTCTGGAAGACCTTTGCTCAGGTCTAACTCCGCACATACTCTTGCATATGAGTAGAGACCTTTGGATTCCCGCCATAAATCTCCGTGGAGGAAGCTGCCCAAGGTGTCTCCTATAGCTCTGAAGACCCAAGTACTCCATAGGTGGGCAGGTAAGTTTGGAAGCCGAATCCATACCGGTGTCTTGGTAATGACTGCAGTGGGTGGATCAAAATCTGGGAACCAAGGAGTCAAAAATAGCCCTGCAGTGCCCATGAACCAAGGGCCCTCTGCTAAGGCCTTTTCATAGTGCTTATTGTTATCAAATAGAACAATGAAATAACCTTTCGAACAAAAAAAGATCTTACAGTGATGTGTCCAGTTTGCATGGATCCATGCATAGAGATCCTGAGATCGCGGCCATAATCCATTGAATCTGCAAATGATGGCTCTTTCTGCAAAATCTTGAAGATGGGAGGCCAGATCTTCATGTATGAGTTCCACAAAGGGAACTTCTTCAATCTTGTCAACCAAGAAGGCCTTAGATTTAAGGGCTTCCGGGGGTTTTGGGTTCTCAGAGTGAACTGCGTCCTTGTATGAGAAAGGCCGAGTAGAGGAAGTTTGTCCTGTTGCGCCTCCTCTCAAACGAAGGGTCGCCACCACCAAGTTGTTCCTGGAAATGCTGTAAGAAGAGAGGGGAAGAGGGTTTTCAAGCTGTTTACCTTGAAAGAGAAGTCGCAGAAGGCTTGATGGGATCCCCATTCTGCGCTCTAGATTCAGTTTGAGTTCCTGCACCAGATCTGAAGGGCTGACCCATTGCATGATGGTTCTGCCTGAAGGCTGAGAAATTTGGATCTGAAAGGAGTCAGAGAAGGGCCTTAACCCCATGCAGATCTCTAGATCTGGCCAGAGCATGGGCTTTTATGCCTTCTGGATGGCTAGATCTGGCAGATCTTTGTCAGATCTGAAGCTTAGACTGTGGGGAAGAGGTTCGCATTCCTGGAGCATGAGTTGCTAGGCAAGATTATCGTCGTCCGGGCAAGTACCCCCACGTTCGTAGCTCATGTATTTCGCCAGATCATCCTTCAAAAGCATACACGTGTGCCTGATCGGAATATACACGGTGTCCGTATTGAAGGCACGGATGAAGCCCAACGGGAGCTTCTGCCCCGCAACGATCTCAATCAGCTCCTGCGGCAGCTGCTCTCTGTTCTTCTCCGTCCACTGACCCCACGGGTCCCCGCCGTCTGTCTCCGCTTGCGCATTGCCTTCACCTCGGAACGACGCTTTGAGGAAATCCGTGATGTGGGCTGTATGTCGGTCTATTACCTTTTATGTCATATTAGTATTTGGTTCTGTTATATAGATAATGAGTTAATTGTTGGTATGGAAGAATTTCAATTTGTGCATACGGCCTTTTAATGTATTTCATGTTCAAATCATTAGAAGGATTAGGTAATGTGAATTCAATGCAATATTGGATATGTTGCCCCGTTTTGGCTCAAGTGTTAGTATGAGGCTATATGGAGTTTCTAATTTAACATGGGAGATAGTGGTAGATGCATGCAGACCGTCACGGTATAATGTAAATTCATAGAATAGTCTATGATGGTCAGATTATCTATTGCATAGATATTCAAGAAGGCTAGATTTGTATTCTATTGGTTGCTTAAAAGTCATCTTATTATGGAACCGATGAAATATTATCATGCATGTGATTAATTGAATTATGGATGTTATAAAGTTTATCCATGCATATGGTAATTAAGATTATTCATGAGGAAAGAGGTATTGGCATGTGATATAGAGGCATTCATAACCATTACGAAGTAAGAACTATATATATCCAATGGTCGGGAATATTGATACCATGCATGTCTCAAGAGGTTTGATGACTGCATGCTATAGTTCCTCCTTCCTTCCAATTGTGGTTAGGTTTATAAAATCGTTCGAGGAAGATAAGTGTCTATGGTACAAGGTTGCTTCCTAAATGTGAGGTAGTAGTCTCACTAAGAGAATCTTAATAATATGTAAGGAAATTTTCAAAATTTAAGGGATTAGGGACTACTTTTCAAGGTAGGCCATGGAGGTTTGTCACCACCTTTCACATTTTTCTTCAAAGCCATCATTAAAATACTATATCTAGAAAATAGTTATTTTATATAATACTAAATTCACAATACCTTTCACATTTTTCTTCAAGACCATCATGAAAATACTATATATCTTGAAAATTTGTATTTTATATAACTATTTAGTATTAGATTAGATTGGTTACACGTCAATGAAACTTTATATTAAAGTTTATATTTATATTGAATATATTTCTAGTGTTATTTTTTTAATTTGTAATTTAAATGAGATTAGGTTTATTATAAATTAATTTAATAGTATTATAATTAGGTTTGTAAATATTTAAATGTACATGTTTTTTTATTTATTTTAAAATAAAAATTTTAGAATTTTAATTTGATTATTAGATAACATATTTATATAAATTAAATGAATGGTAGAAACTAATAAACATTAATCTATAATAAACATGAAAACACTTACATCCATTTTATGACAGAGATATTCAATTTATAAACAAATCTTGTTATAATACCATGGCCTATCAATGTCACATACTCTAAAAATAGTAACTCGCTTCATATCACACTTTTTATCATATTTTTTGGTAATTAATAAATTAATTAACTAAAAAAAAGACATAAGTGCTTTTGAAATCAATTTCAACATTTGCTTTGTTTATACTACCATGAATATTCTAATAAATTTCATAGAGTTTAAATACCTATCATCCACTTAATAACTAGTATATCCACACAACTTAAATTCTTGGTAAATGAGAATAAGCGTCAAACCATAATATGCATAGAAAGATTTACTTCATGATACATCTCAAGTTGCTAAAATTAAAAAAATCATAAAAACTACCTAGATTATAACTTTATTTTAGATGATAATAATAATTATTATTATTATTAATTAAAAAAATCAATATAAAAAGATGTACATCTAAAGAAGTAAGGAACTAAATACTTAATCATGGAGATGTATTTTCATTTTACTAGGGAGATTTTTAATCTATAAATAGGTTATGTTACGAAACCATGGACTAATACAATGGTTTATCAATGCCACATGCCCAAGAAGCCATAAGTCACTCCATATGACACTTGTTCCTATGATATTGTTTTTAATTAATCAATTTAATTAAAAGAGTAAAAAGAGCATAACTACATTGGAGATAAATATTAATCATTGATTTGTGTATACTACTATGAATATTCTAGAATATGACAGAGGTCGAATCCTTACCAATCGACTCATAATTATTGATAATTAAATTAAAATTAAGGAAAGATCTATTCCAAAATAGACACACATTAAAATTCTAAAAGCCCTTTTCGAAAAGGGACATGCTATTTATAGATTAAGAATCATCATGGTAAAGTAGAAGTAAATTTTCATGGCTAAGAATCTTGTAACAATTTTTTAAAATGTACATATGTTTCACTTATATATTAATTATTGTTATAATTAATAATAATTTAAAATAAAATTATAATTTAATTATTTTAATGATTTTTTTATTTATTTTTGATTGCATGTCTATTTTGGAATATGGCTTCTAAAAATTTAATTTAATTATGAAAAATTATTAGGTGGACAATATGGATTTATCTTCCATTGGATATTCTAAAATATTCTTGGTAGTATAGAAAAATCAAAGGCTCACATTTATGGATTTTTTTTTGTTTTAAGCAAAATCATTAATTAAACATTATGTCATATGAACAAGTGTTATATGAAATGAGTTATGATTTTTTGGGAATGTGTTATTGATAAATCATTAATTAAACATTATGTCATATGAACAAGTGTTATATGAAATGAGTTATGATTTTTTGGGAATGTGTTATTGATAACTCATGGTATTGTAACAAAGCTTATTTATAAATTAAGAATCTTCATGATAAAGTAGGGGTGAATCCCCTTGGTCAAGAATATCATTACATGATTTATTTTAAAATGAATGTTGAAATACGTTTTTAGATGTTTATTATGGATTGATGCCTATAGGCATTTACCAACCATTTAATTTATATGGCTATGATACTTTTAGCAACCTAAGATGTATCATCAAGTGCATGGTTTGATGTTACTCACGTACTAATAGTTATCCCCATTTACTATAAATTTAATTTATACGGTCGAGCTACTATCATATATTTTAGATATTTACAATGTAAAGTGTATTTTTTGGTTTTTAGATTTTACAATTACTATTTTTTATCGTTATCCTCGTTAAGAGCCTAAATGACAAGAAATAGAGGTACCTCCAATTATTGGACCATTTGAGGGAGAGGTTAAATGACTATTCCTCTTTGTCCCTTCATCCAAGTCTAACATTTAAAGAGGACCATCTCTAATAAGGTGATCTTAAGCTTGACACGCAAAACAAGCATTCAAAAAATTTCGATGGTGAACCTTGTGTTGACGAACACTATCAATTGTGTATGCAAAGATAAAAGGAGGGATCTTGTACTATAGATCCTTGTCCATACACACTAGAGGATTTTTCCTAAAAGAAATCCAATGACCATATGGAATAATAGAGTTATTTAATTAGCTAGTAAAATGGTTTTCAAATGGATGCAAATGCACTAGGATTGTGAGAAGCACTGGTTAGAGAGGTAATGGGCCTAGTCATTGTCAATGAGATTGAAATATACTCAAGGTGTTATTGTTGGTGTAAGGAATTTTTCAATTGTTGTATATTTATGTTTGGGTGGCCTATGTGCTAGTGTTTTAGGTTCAAATGTCTCAGGCCTTAGAAGATTTCGTTATAGGGGGTGTTTTCATAGATGTTGCTAAGTATGGTGGCACTAGTATATTTTTTGAGGCCTTATATAGTACCCTCAAGGTGGTACATTTAACTTGGTTGTCGATTTTCCTAGCATGATACCTAGAACAATGTGTTAGTGATCATGGATGACTATGATTCTTGTAAGCCAATTGGAATGGATATTGAGTCTACTTGATAAGCCATAAGAAAAAATAAAAGTCTCTTGCACTCCTACTAGGGTGGATTGACCTAATGGGGATTGTGTTCGTGATCAATGACAAAATCATTACAAGGGTGTGGTGGTTCATTTTTCTAGTTTTGATGAATTTGAGATGGAAATCCAATTTAGTAGTTTAGGATTTCATATTCAATTACAATGAAGCTCTCATTACTATATTGGAATGCCCATGGGATGACACTTATTAATCAAATATTTTTTCTCCAAATGCAGTGCAATGTGTTTGAAGAAATTTGTTCTTTCAATAAAAGTTAATTCAACTAGTTTCAATATTTTTTATGGAATGATCTATTGTTTGAATGATAATTTTTAGAGTTCAAAGCATTTTCAAGGAAGTGGAAGTGTGGTGATTGTCATCTCTTCCAATTCGTAAAGTTTTGTAGGTGTGTCTAGTTCAAACCTAGATGACTAGCCATGTGTATGGGCCACCCTTTAGATTAGGATTGGGTGATGTTGATGTCCAAAAATGACCATTCAACATTATATGGGAGAGAACCCGATCAAGAACTTAAAGGGACTTCTTTTCTGTTTGGACTGGTGGTTCCAACTTCTTAAACTAGGTCCAAATACCTTCTCTCTGTCTCTGTTGGCTTAAAGTGTGAATTTTATTACCAATAGAGAAGAGACATCAGATCATCCCTCTTGTGGAGATCAAGCAAGAAAGTAATCCTTAAGATGATATAGGGCTCAACCAAGCCATAACTAAATTTTGCTCCTATATGAGGGATCTTTTAGAATGTAGAAATTAAAACCAAATGAAAATTTATGCTATGATGCAAGTAAATCTAATCCTAATGTATTTCGATTGAAAGAAGGATTAATTTCTCTCTCAACCAAGAGCAATGTATTTAAATGAATGGGATTTTAACACGCCTCATTTAGGTGAATATTTGGCTAATGAATAGTTCTACTAGCTGATATTATAATTACCAGAACATGCTCTATTCATAGACTTATTAATGGTGCATGATTAACCAATAACATTAAGAAATTATTCACTTAATGTCAATGGTAATTAAATTAAATTTTGATGGCAGATTCGTGAGTAAAAAGTTACTTAGAAATATGATTTGAGCTTATGTGAACAAAGGATAAAATTGATAACACATCTATAAGGCTCATGAACTAGATAGCTAATTCAAAATACAACCTTCCATATCAAATAATAGTGCATAATATAAGAAATATTCACATAGGTCTGCTATTCAAAATGAAATTAATGGCAGAAGTGTCCTCAAACACATAATTTTATTAATCAGAAAAAACAATTACATAATATGATTTTGCAAGAGTTTACACCCGAACAACCAAACACTCTTGCAATGAGCTATTTATAAGCTCCATGTCCTAACTACCTCTAATTATGGATCACTTATTAAACAACAAGTGTCCATTTACAATAAATACTATAAAAACCAACTAGCTAATAAATCTCCTAAAGTAGAGCCTAAGATACGACACATTTGGAGAGTGATATCTAGTTACAACAATATGATAATTCTAAAAGTTTCCATTAAATAATTAAACATTCTAGAATAATAATTATTAATTTAATATCTTAAATTAATAATTATTTTATTCTAATTTTATAGCCTATGATAAAATTGTATTTTTGGATCATCTATCATTCCCCACTGTGATCCAAAGATAAATTTTATTCTGCCAAGCGGTTTCGTCAAAATGTCAGAGATCTGATCTTCGGAAGGACAATAAACTGGCTTGAGGACATCTTTGGCAATGAGAGATCTGATATGATGATACTTGGTGTCCACATGCTTTGTCTTTGAATGAAAAACTGGGTTCTTGGAAAGTTTGATGGCTGACTGGTTGTCAATGAATAATGATGTAGCTTCTGCCTGAGAAATGCCCAAGTCCTGCAAAATTGTACGCAACCAAACAATTTCACATGCTGCTTCCCATGCTGAAATATAGTCTGCTTCTGCCAAAGAAGTGGCCACTGTAGCTTGTTTCTTACAACTCCAAGATACTGCTGCTGAACCCATGTTCATTAAATAACCTGATGTTGATGCTCGATCATCAATAATCCCAACAAAGTCGGCATCAGAATATCCACCAAGTACAAAATTTTTATTCTTTGTGTAAAGAAGACCAAAATTTTTTGTTCCTTGGATATATCGAAGAATTTGTTTGGCTGCATTCCAGTGGCTGCCTCATGGTTCCTGCATAAAACGTGAAAGAATACTGACTGCATAGGATAGATCAGGACGAGTATTTGTCAAATAAATCAAACTGCCAATCAACTGTCTGTAAGTTGTACTGTTCACCTTCCCCCCCTTCAAATTTTAAAAGTTTCAAGTTTTGCTCCATGGGGGTGAGAATGGGCTTGCAATCCTGCATGCCAAATCGCTGAAAAACCTCTGCTGCATACTTACTCTGAGAAATGAAAATATGATGTGGACGTTGGAAGAATTCAACTCCAAGATAGTAGTGAAGTAATCCCAAATCTGTCATCTTAAAACCGACATTTAACTCCTTTTTCACCTATGCAATATGATCATCATGATTGCGAGTGATGATCAAATCATCTACATACATAACAAGAATGACCAGATATTTTTCCTGTTGTCGCACATACAAAGTATCATCAGATTCACTTCGTTGAAAACCAACTTTCTTAAGGTATTCATCCATCTTTGCGTACCAAGCGCGGGGAGCTTGTTTTAATCCATATAAAGCCTTGATCAATTTGCAGACTTAATGTTTTTGTCCTTCAACTTCAAAATCTGGAGGTTGGGTCATATACACTTCCTCCTGTAAATCCCCGTTGAGAAAAGCACTTTTCACATCCATTTGATGAACTTTCCATCCTTTTTGAGCAGCCATTGCAAGTGTTAATCGAATGGTGTTCCATTTACCTGTAGGAGCAAAAGTTTCCTCATAATCAATGCCTTCTTGCTACGCAAAACCTTTTGCGACAAGTCATGCTTTATACTTTTCAAGTTCTCCCTTTTGATTATACTTAATTCTGTAAACCCATTTGCATCCTATGGGTTTAACATTCGCTGGACAATCAACAAGTTTCCAAGTGTTGTTATCAATTACTGCCTAATATTCTTCAACCATAGCTTGTTGCCATTCTTTATGTTTTACTGCTTCTTTGTATGTGGAAGGTTCAGTAAAATCATTTGCTATTAAGGAAAAATTGCCTTCACTTCTATGTGCCTTTCTGGTGCCTGCTTTATTTTGCTCATCAGGCTTTACATCTTTCAAAAGTTGAACTACCCATTTTGGTAGTTGGTGCTCACTTATTTGCGCTTCTGTAAAGTCTCCATCATTGTAAAGAGGATTAATATAAACTGATGTCCATCGTTCACGTGAAGAGTGTGGAGAATCACTGTCAGAAGAACTGCTGCTGCTTGGAGATGCGGATGAACTGCTAGAAGACCGAAATGATGTTGTTGATGTAGATGGAATCGATGACTCATATTCAGAGAAAGGAAAATCAAGTTCATATCAATTTGGTGAAGTTGGTTGAATTTGCATTTTTCCATTTCTTTTACTTCCCTTAGTTTCTAACTTGTGAAGAAGATTTTCAATTTCTTCAGCACTCTTACTTTCAGTTTCATCAAAAATGACATCCCTCCTCACAATGAATTTTCCATTGGTCAAAAGACGATACCCTTTCTTCTCATCAGAATAGCCAATCATTGTGCATTTTAAACTTCTTGAGTCAAGCTTAGTTCGTTTTTCTTTCGGAACTAAGGCATAACACACTGACCCAAAAACTCTAAGATGTTTAACTCAAGGTTTGAAACCAAACCAAGCTTCATAAGGTGTGATTCCATCTAAAGAAGCAGTTGGAGGTCTGTTTCTTAGGTAGACAGCTATATGAATTGCTTCCGCCCAATATGTTGGACTTAACCTCTCGAAAGTTAACATGGATCTCGCCATTCCTAATAAAGTGCAATTCATTCTTTTGACTACTCCATTTTGCTGTGGAGTGTAAATATTAGTAAGATGTCATCTTATGCCATTTTCACTGCAATAAGTTTTGAATTAATTTGAAATGAATTCTCCCCCATTATCTGTCCTGCAAGTACCTATCTTTTCTTTGACTTCATTTTCAACAAGTTGGCGAAAAATTTTAAACTTATCAAATGCTTCTGACTTGTTCTTCAAAAAGTAAACCCAAGCCATTCTGCTGAAATCATCAATGAATAGTAAGAACTATTTGCATCCACCAAAGGAAGTTTGTAATGGTCCACAAACATCACTGTGAACTAGTTGTAGCCGCCTGTTTTCATGCCATGAACTTGTTGGAAAACTTTCTCGATTTTGTTTGCCATAAATGCAAGCTTCACATTTTGCATTTTCCCTTTTGAAAGTGGGAAGTCCTTTAACCATTCATTTTTTCTGCAATTGAGAAAAGACTCTCAAAATTTAAATGTCCATATCTTACATCCCATAGTCTTATAGGTGAAATACCTGTAGTCACTTCCCTTGCAAAATCAGAATGCCGAATAACTGTCCCTTTCATACGTAATAGTTTTCCATCTTCATAACCTGTCGTAACTGTTTTCAAGTTCTGTTTGACTTAATTAATCTTGACTAAACCATCTTCCATAATCACCTGATGTCCTGCTTGTCGAATCGTGACTAAAGAGAGCAAAGTTTTCTTAAAACTAGGTACATACCATACATTGGAAATCATTTTTTCTCCAATTCTAGGGAGAAAAACTTTTACTACTCCTTTTCCATAAGGAGTATGTTTTGTATCATCAGCAGGAAAAATGGAATTAAGTTGGCAATTTTGAAAATTCCAGAAAAAATCACGTCGACAAGTCATGTGCTGAGTTTCCCCGGAAGCCAAGATCCAGGCATCTTCATAGTCATTTCTAAGATGGGATGAAAGTTGTGACGCTGGTGAGGAAGTAAAAACATATTCTGAGTTATCTTCATCTTGATCATTGGAAAATTGCGCTGAATGCTGCTGAAACTTGGGAATTTTATTAAGTGAAGTTCGACAATATTAAGCATAATGGCCAACTTTGTTACATCTTCGACACATAATTTGACTTAAGTCTCTTCCTCTTCCTGAAGATTGTCCTCTGCCTCTGCTTTGACTTCTATGTTGAGATTGTCCTCTACCTTGATTATTATATCCTTGTCCTTGAAAATTGCCTCTTTCTTGATTGTTTCCTCTACCTTGAAAATTATTTATTCCTCCTCTGTTAAAATTGTTTCCTCTACTTTGACTTCGACCTCGATTATGTGCTGCTTGATTCTGATTCCCTCTACCTCTGCTTCGAGAACTGTCTGCTGATGACTTACTAGTGCTGGCCTCTGTGAGAAAAACATCTTCACCAACTTTCTTCTTCTTCCCAAAAGTTTTATCATGTTGAGTCAACATTTCACAGAGTTCATCAAACTTTATTTTCTCTAATTTCCCAGTTGCTTGTAGAGTCTCCAAAAAATGCGCGTAGGAAGAAGGAAGTCCAGCAATTACAATTGTGACCATAAAGTTATCATCAATTGCGGGAAAACCAACATTAATAATTTCTTTCCTAATATTCTTAAGTCTTGAGATATATTCAAGAACATCACCGCATTCAGTTAATTTTTGTTGCAACAATTTTAATTGTAGATCAACTTTCTTTGATTCACGCTAAGTATCAAAAATGTCTTTAAAAGTTTTCAAAGCAGACCATGCATCTATAGCATTTTCTATATGGACATACATTTCATCATTCACAGACGATTTAATAAGAGCTAAGGCTTTAGCATTCTTGATTTCCCATTTTGCTAGTGCAGCTGCATGTGTGGGTTTATTTGGCTTAACATCTCCATCACATATATCCGGCCATAATTCATGGTAAATAAGAGTGCTTTCGATGAGACGATGCCATGTTTTATAAGATTTTGTGCCTTCAATTTTGTTGGAATCAGAAAACAAATTAATCAACTTAAACATTGTAGTGTTAAGACTTCACACCACGAATCAAGCTCCAAAAAACTCAAGATGCGCAACACAACAGCAACACATGACATAAAAAAACGAACTGTTGGGGCATTTCCTTGACCCTCGAATAGTCGTCAAAACAAGGGAAAATCGACTGAGCTTTGCACTTGGCTCTAGTCAATTTCTCAAATTTTTACAAAGCAACTTTCAAAATTTGACTTTTACAATAGTGCTTTTGCACAATCTGGTAAAAAAAGTTACCCCCCCTCAAAGTAAAATTACTTTGAGTTACAATGTGATGATCCCAATTGAAAAATAAAAAAGAACTTCTTAAAAAACAAATTACCCAACACACCTTATCTCTCCAATTTCCAAATTACAAATAAAACTCCTTATTACTCCAAAAATTACTGCCCTAACATTTACAAATAACCCCACGCCTTATTTCTCCAAAAATATTAAATAAAAAAAAATCCTTATCTCTCCAAAATTACAAACTATATATAATAAAAACCTTTGTAAAAATCTTAACCCTGAATTAAAAAAATCATTTTTCTTTGTCTTCCTGCCATTGTAATAATTTTCTGTGCAGATCCACTTCCGCTCTCATCATCCAATAATTCGTTTCCAGTGCTTTTCTAAACCAAGGTGTCGATTTAAATCTTGAAAATCTGCTCTACGCAGAATGCCTTGGAATTTCTGCTACTGAAGATTACATATTATTGATTGGGATGCATTCAACTTAGGTGACAAGGAGCTATTCTATGTGGAGGAGCAAAGCGTGTTTGATCAGATTTATGCTCTTGTCGAGGGCTTCTCGTGCCTTGAACCCGCAGCGAAAGGAAATCTTATCGAAAGGCTCATATCAAATTTCAGTGTTCTCCTCCCGAACATCACATCACTGTCGAGATCATCTCCCTCTCGTTCCGATGGGCAATCTCTGCAAGAGCGTATCAATTCCCACCGAAATGTGCTTAAAATTTATACTTATTTCCTTCAGACGATTATTATTGCTGAAGAATTGCAATTGGATCCTGAGCCTCAGCCTCGCCCGAACAATGCCAAGGGGAAGAATTTTCGCAAGAAACATGTCCCTCAAGCATGGAATTGGGAATCGCAACGTTCAAAAATTATATCGATACTGGCTACTGCTGTCGAGACTGACTTAAAACAACTTTATGGCCAGTCTGATCCAGAAGAAAACTTTCTTGCTTTTGTTGCGAAATGTGCATTTGATATGATTGCTCACAAATTCAAGGTACTATGATTTGATAATAATTCAAAAAAAAATTGATTTTCAGATTTGAAAAATCTAAAACCAATAAAACAATAAAATTTCTTCCCTTTTGAATAGAATTTTGACAAATTTCATACCAATCATTTGTTGAGCAATTCAATGGAGTTTTGCAAAAAATTGTAGGGTTAGAATCTCCTCTTCACATCCACTGAAGCAGGAGCTCTGATATCACAATAATGGCAGAAGTGTCCTGAGACACATAATTTTATTAATCAGAAAAAACAATTACATAATATGATTTTGCAATAGTTTACACCCGAACAACCAAACACTCTTGCAATGAGCTATTTATAAGATCCATGTTCTAACTACCTGTAATTATGGATCACTTATTAAATAACAAGTGTCCATTTACAATAAATGCTATAAAAACCAACTAGCTAACAAATCTCCTAAGATAGAGCCTAAAATACGACACATTTGGAGAGTTATATCTAGTTACAACAATATGCTAATTCTAAAATTCTCCATTAAATAATTAAACATTCTAGAATAATAATTTTTTTTAATTGAATATCTTAAATTAATAATTATTTTATTCTAATTTTATAACCTATGATAAAATTGTATTTTTGGATCATCTAACAAAAATTTGCATTACAAATAATTTAAACTAAAATGCAAATTTATTCAAACCTAGTCTCTTTGTTATGTTACTTGTATTGACCTCCAAAAGTCTCTTACAAATAAAACACTCATTTATTAAAAGGAAGAGCTACAATAGTGCAAGCTTTGCTTATAATACAAAGTCTAGATTTGAAAAAGACAAATGCTAATGACTTAGATCTGAAATTTTCTTGCTACTTCTACAACTTGAAAATCCCATATAATAGTGCATTAGAATTTCCTAGGTGTAGAGAAGAGGAACCCCCCATCAGCGTTCTCTAAAATCCATATTTATAATTACAAATGAAAATAAAAAATGAGAGAATTGTTGGAGAACATATTTGCTCCAACCAATTTTGATTGGCCACAACTCTTTTTCCTCTCTTGTTGGAGCAATTCCATCGTTCTTGGGCTTCTCTTCTTCATCTCCTCAACTACTTTCTTTTCAAAAACCAATCAAAAGTAAATTAAAGTGCAAATAAAAATTAGAATTACCAAATTGGGGAAAACAAACATCTTGAAGAAATTTTTTATTAAATAAATAAAAAGAAATCTGAGCTTCCCATTGATCCTTGTAAAGACCTTTTTGGTCACAGAGAGCATAACCTAGTGGATCTGCAATCGCCAAAAGTTTTGGAAAAATGAAAATGCAAAAAACTAAACTCAGAAAATTAGTTTTGATTTCAAATTTACAGCATAATTTTCTGCTAAATTTTAGACTTAGTTAATGATAAAATCTGGTCATGCAACCAGAATATGTTCTATAATGTTATCTATCGAACCAGCCCTAACCTCATTTAGAGAAGTAAAACTCAATTTATAAGATTCTAAAGTTGAAGTGTCAAAACTACATAGTTAGTTCTGGAAAAATGCACACCTAAACTAAAATTAAGCAAATTTTAAATTAAAAATACTAATATAGAATTAAATTAATCTTTTACTTAATTATAATAAATTATATCCATTATATTATATAATGGATGAATCTCCAAGTAATTATAGGTTAATTAATTCACAAATTATTTAAATTAAATAGTAAAATAAATTATTTACACAAAATTGTATTAATATTAATTTTATTAAAACAATATATAGCTTTTAATATTATATAACAATGAATTAAGTAATATATATGAATTAATGTTGGTATTACACCAACGAATGAAGTATTAAACCAAACCTCCACACATAGTATATAACACAAACAAGTTACACCAAACCATCGAAGTATGGGGCAAACAGAAGGTAAGTACATATCATAAATTTTTTAAGCAGCTGCTCCGATACTAAAGTCTCGAGGTAGATCAGGCATTCGAGGTGAGAAACATCAAAAGGTTTAATTGCCATTTTATATCGAAGATTATAGTGATATTTGGGACATCAGAGGTGTTAATTATATCAGAGATCAAAATTAAAAAGTTTTGATATTGATGAGTATTGAGGTGTTATGAAATCTTTCTTAATGTTTTGACGTAAGTGTTGAGGTGTTATGAAATTTTTCTTAATGTTTTGACCTAATGTTTATATAGCTCTGAAATGAACTTTTGTTAATCTTTATATAACCATTTTTTTAGTCGTTGAAGTTTATAATAAGCTCATCGAAGTTTTAATTTCGGTTTTTTTTTTCTTTTAAATGGATCTCTCATATGTACAAGGCCTTAATACGAAATTGTTTTAAGGTCTGGATGGAATGAAGGAGAAGTATAGTGTGAAGGAGGAGGTGAGGGGGTGAGGGGAGGAGTATGGTGGAGTGGGAAACCTCTCATAATATATAGAAACTTGGTAATTCAAAAATCCAACAAAATTAACTATGAAAATTTTGAAATTTTGAGATTTCACATTTTGTATTTTCTTTTAAATTAGGATTTAATCATAGCCTTATGAAATCTGAAAACACCATAATTTTAATTGTTCTACAATTTGACTATGGCTATTTTGTAGGATCATTGGTGAAAAATAAATTAATTAGCAAAATTTAATTAAAATCAATATTTATAGTTAATTTAAGAAAATTAAAACAATATACATTTTTTACATTTTTAGCCATGGCTATAAAAACTATCGAACTTCAGATGAGAACCATTTGCAAACCATGTAACTAAATTAAATGAAATGCGAACCTATGAAAATTATGAAGTAAACATTGATTGTTGTTCAAGGAATATGAAGTAAACCAAATCCATTAGAGGTGAGAATGGTGATATGCTTTTGCAGCGAAGATTATTCTCTTCTTGTCACTTCTAAGTTTATATTAGCCCCAAAATATTGATACAATCCCAAGAAAACTATTCAAAGTCTGAGACAATGTAACAATCATGTATAATGGAGAGAAATTAAATATTTACACGATAAATATGGAGCGAAATATCAAAATACAAAAAGCACAAAAGAATTCAAACATACATTGACCATAATCAACTACCTTTATATGCTTCAAATTTACTTACTAGTTGGTTGCATTTCCCTATTGTTGATGGTGATGAACCCGCCAACATTCAAGGGATATCCCTAATAAGAAGTCCCAACTAGACCTCAAACCATTTGGAGTAGGAGCCACAACAGTAGGTGGTAGTGTAATTCCTTGACCGCGATAGGCGCAAAGGTAAGTAAGGTAATTTTGGGTGATAGCAAGTGTGTGACCCAGCGGAGAGTCAAGTGCGATGCATGAAGGTTTGAACACATAGAGGGGAAAGGGAAGTGCACCCCTTAGAAGCCTATAATAGTACAGATCTTAAAAGGAACACATGAGTGGAATGGCATTACAAGCTAAAATGGAGAATAGTCCACAAATTAAAGTGATGATTTAATCCAACAACACAAATTCAACATGATTCGTACACTTGCATACAAATTAGTCCATAAGAAAATGCGTAAGTTAAACAACATAAATTGCTAAAGCAACCAGAATAGTCCAACTACAATAACAACATATGCATGAAGGTGTGTTAGCTATGATATTATTATTATAAGTGAAATTTCCATCTATACAAACACCATTGATGACCACTAGCCCCAATAGTGGAACATTACAATCAAGAACACTTGTTCCTCCAAAGACGTATACTCACTCTACACTATGGAGAAGCCAAGGCTCATCACAATACTCCCAAGCCTTTTCTATGCCTAAGCCTAGCCAAAATCTTGGCTCCCAAATGCATGTTCTATGATTTAAGATGTTTTATTTATAACAAAGGGTGGGGTGACCTTGACATTCCCCCTTTGTGACTCTTTGAATTTCCTCATGACTCTTCAACTTCTTTACAAATAACTCATTACATAACATGATGACCTTTCACATTCCATTAATGACACTTGGAATTTCACTCACAAAATATTTAAAAATAAGATTACATTTTCCACATGTACCCATGTGAGACAAAATAGGCTAGAGACAACTTAACAAGACAATAGACTATGACTCTGAAGTTTGGGGAAAGAGGAACTCGACAACCTCCACTTGGAGCTTCTCAGTTGCTTGTTATTGTATGATGATGTCCCAAAACTTCTTGATGGTGTCTTTATAATAGCAGAATCTTGCCTTCATAGCATTCGGGTATCTGGTCTTGGAACCTGTGTCCAACTCATCCTAAAGCATGTGCACCATGTTGTTGACCATGACTGGACCACCAATGTACTTTTGCATGTTATGTGCGCTTAGCTCCAAGTCTTCCCTAGTGGCCTCTTGCCTTAGCTGCTCCATGTACCCATCGATCTCTAGTCGGGCTTGGTTTTGAGGTCTAGCCTCGGTGAGAGAACTAATTGATGTGATCCTATGCATTCTCACCATGACATCTAGACTGCTATACAACCAGGCATATAGGCATCTATGCTACTGATGAATGAGTCAAGATGCTCATAGTTATAGATCAACATCCACACCTTTGCTTTCTCCATCTTCTTTGGAAAGTGAAATGGGGCCCCATTGTACCACATTGTCCACTCTTGCACATGGGTGATGGCAGCATGTATGTTCCTTAGAGTTTGAACAAACTCTTTGCGCCACTATTGTAAGCCATGCACACGGAAAAATTCTTTATGAACATAAAAAAATCTGTCATCGAGCTTCCATATGGTAGTCTCTAGTGTTGATACTTCATCAAGTATCAATTTCCTCATCTCCCCCATTGCAAAAATTGTACTCTGCTCTCTAATTAGTTATGCCTATTACTTGGCATCCTGCAAGTTCTTTTCCAATTGTTCATTCTCAGCCAAGAGGATCTTAAAATTTGAGCTTGTTTCTCCTGCATAGGCCAAGCTGGCATTGGCAAGGGTAGCTGGATGCATCCTTGTGTCTGACATTATCACCCTTTCCTTCATGAATGTAGATGATGCATGATTATCTATAAAGTGCTTCATTTGATCCTGTACAATAGTCTTCTTCAACTCATCAAATGTTAGATTGTACACATCCATGACCAGATCATCATTAAGGAGAACAAGCTCTCTTTGTTCGCTCAAGACTGGTTCTGACACTAGAGGTAGTGGAGACTGAGATATGACCTCTGACACTCTCAACATAAGGTCAGTGTCTTCATTCTGTGGCTCTTGTTCCAACTCCATGTATGTCACTTCAATCAGTTTCTTAATCTGTTGAGAAAGCTCCCAATCTTGAATTTGGGCACTGTCTTCCTCAGTTGTTGGTTGTTTTGACACCTCAACCTGTATGGGAGTTGTTTGCTCCATCATAGTGCCTTTCGTTTCCTCTTCCTCCTATTTTCGTTTCTCTTCTCTTTCTCTCCTCCTCGGCTCCTACTCTTCCTTCAACTTCTTCTCTATCTCTTGTAACTTTAGTTATGCTTCCTATAGCCTTTATTTTTCTCTCTTCCATCCCTCTTATCTCTTTATCGACTACTCCCTCTTTTCTTCCACTGCCAAAGATTTTTTCTCCAAGAGCCTACTTTAATCTTTCAACTTTTCTTTACCTCTCGATCTTCAACAAACTTCATCTTTCCCTTCTCCTACACTAGGTTGTTGCTCAATGTTGTTGTTGTTGTTGCTTCTTGATCTGTTGCTGCTAGTAGAGTAGCCTTCCAAGATGCTGCTATATTGAACGGCTCGTGGATTTTGGAGGCATTATAATAGTACCTCCAAGGGTCCTCGTCATGCCAAAGAATGTCCCATCAATCCATGGATAGTACACCTTTACATACTGGTTCTTGCAAGTATTGTGGGGATCATACAAATTAAAGTATTTCGTGCCGAAGTCGAATTTCAATATATCCTTAGCTTCATCATCTTCATCTGTTAAGCTCTTAATCTCATACAATCCAATCCACAAAGGAAGAGTGGTCCATGGTGCTTTCTTATTCCTATGCAGTCCTACTGATAACCCTGTGGAGAGGTGATATCAGACATATTGCATCACCAACTTGTTTGTGGCATACCTCGGTAGAAAATGCAGAGGCTTCTCTCTACCAAACACTCTAATGAAGGTGCCACCTGGTGAGGCATACCAATCTGCAATGTTAAGTATCACCTCCATTGCTTCTCGGGACATGTAAGATGGATCTTGCTCAAATATAAGCTTGTACAACGAGATTATGAAATGGTTAGTTAGCCTTGTCATTACTCATTGGTAGCTGCAGCCAAAAAGAAACTTGCAATAAATGTTGACGACAGTCTCCTTTCGTGTCCATGTCCAGCTCACGCCAGGAAATTTCTCCTGGGCACAAATTGCATCCAATAAGTATAAAGACATGTAGAATTTTGCTTGTTCATTATTGGGTGGATTATGGAAACTAGTCACATGGATCTTCAACTGATGAGCCAAAAAATCTAACCAGTTGAGTGGCTTCTCATCACTCATCAATTGGTCCAATACAACTACCCAACCTTCAAGAAAATTTTATGTTCTCTCTTAACCATATATTCGGCATGCAAATATGATGAAGAATTGAGAAGCCTTACTGAGATACTTTGTCTTGTAAACATGATTGGGCGTCTGTCTAACCTTTGATGGCTCTTTCACCTAGAGATTGATGATATCTCTAGTGTTCACAATGTTATGGATGGCATAAAAAAGTGTTTCCATGTGCTTCACTAGTTGAGGTAAATGATACATCTGCTGAAAGTTCTCTGCCTTGAAGGTGGAAAGCTCTATCTCACTGGCACTGCTTAATGTCATAGTCTCTAGATCTGTTTGTGAGACAATCCAGGTGGTAATGTATGCACATGGGAAGGCGAGGTACCTGCATGCAACCTTATATAAGCTTGACCGCTGAATACAGATATATACCTATCGGTCCTCTAATTCTTTCTTGAATTCCTCTACAAAATTATCTTTGATTTTCTCCCATGTAAACTTTGTGCCCTTCTCAATGAAAAACTTAGTGTTTACATAAACTGGCACATCAATGAATATCTCCTCAACTGCTTCCCCAATACTAATCTTAGCAGTTTTCTTTAATGCATCTCTCTTAAATGCGATGTTGATTGTAACTTCTTGAGAGATGATCAATAATTGTTGTGCTTGTGCAACAAAGAGGACACTCATGGCTAGAAAATTTTATCTCATAAACCAAAAAAACTTTAAGAGAAGACCAAGCAACAAACCAGGCTCAATATGGGAAGGACTGCAAAATTCTAGTTCACAAAGGTCATTGGCTCCTTGCTGGAACTGCGCATTGTGTAGTCTCAGCAGGCAGTGGGAAGACCTACTGACTGGAACTGTGCAATGCACAGTTCTGTTGGGTTGTGTTATATTCTTTCCACATAGTTAACAGGGGGTTTGAGGGGGACCCGTAACCCCACTTTATGGGGTCCGGGGCAGCGCCCCGGAAAATTTTGGTTTTGGACCCTATGTTAGGTTGGGTGGAGCCACCTATGGTTTTGTGCATGATTTTCCAACATGTTTTTTGGACGCGGTGGTTTTCGGTCCATGGTATTGGATGCTTCGGCATGTATAAATATGTATTGTAACATTGAAAGGAACATAATGAAAAATCAAGCTGGTAGTCTCGGTTTTGAGATCTAGTGGGAAATCTCTGTGTATATGTGTTTTATGTGTTATGCTCTCGCATTTTTATTTTTCCTGTGAATTAGAATTCGTATGTAGGTAATTTCTAGACGGGGTTAAAACCTACAAGTTCAACCTAGGAAAAGGCTGGGAGAGACTACACATTGTGCAGTCTCAGTGGCTAGACTAGGAGGTTGTCTCCTAGAACTACACAGTGCGTAGTTGGAGCTAGGCGAGGACAACCTCTTCGTAATTCTATAATCCAAGTCAGAGGCCTTGCGCTCCCAGAATCCACAAGACATGCAAGGAAATACATGATCCAAGAAAGGGTAGCCTAGATAAGCCTAAGGGGAGTGTGAAATCGAGAATATATGAAGGATGATGTGATGTTAAGTGCAAATATAACTAAGTGATGATGCATGCAAGTAAAATAAGTGTAGGAATCAATCAAACTGAAGGAAAATGAAGCATGTGAAGGGAGTCATCGCAACGACGTATGTTGGTGAAAAAATGGGAAAATACATGTGACACTTGGGAAAATAAATATAAAACTTGGAAAAACACTTATACAAGCTAAAACATGTTAAAATGTCAAGATTCGTTCAGAAAAACCAGTGAAACAACACTCTCACAAGATAAACAAACAACAATGACAGAAAAACCAAGAAAAGACTAGGAAAGCAATACTTACTCGGAAAATCGATGACGATCACACCAAAGTGTCCTTGATCTCCTCAAGAATACCAGAGCTCCAAGATTGAATGTGCAAATGATATTTCACAGCATCGATTAAATAGATTTGTTCAATTTAGGGTTTATGACACGAAGGCCAAAATCAAGGAAAAACCGACACTTGGAGACAGTTTCCAAAATAACTCAAGTGCCTCCATCGAACTGCTAAAAATGGATCCTTATTTTTTAGGGATACTTTTCACTCTTTTTTTGCTTCATTTTTTTGGGAAAAACTGCCATGCATTTTCTAGAGAGATTGAACATTTTTGGGAAGGACTGGGCAACTCTCTGGCTCATGCACTGAGCAACTTATGAGCATAAAGGATTCTGCACAATTTATGGAGATCAAGGCTCATTATCAGCTTCAATTGCGCAATTCTCAAGAGAAAGGTTGGTTGCCCTCAAGGATTGAGTAGTTCTTTAAGGCAAGCCCAAAACTTGATGAAAACCAAGTCAACATATCAACTTGTGGGTTAGACAGTAAACCAAGTAAGAAAACACAAGCCAAGATGCAAAGGATGAGGCTCAATGGAAGCACACGTACTTGGATCAATGCAAGATGAGTTGTTTTGATTTAGAAGGGAGGCTCCAAAACCAAGCACAGGGAAAATTTTAGAGGGTGGTTGTAGCCGCTACAACATTGACGACACACTAGTAGAACTCAAGCTCTCTATATGGACCTTGTTTCGTGCAAAGCGAAGCTAAATCTTTCAGAAGTATTGTTACATTCTTAAATTATCATAGCTTCATCACTTAGCTTGAGTTAAAGATATAGTCCCTACCATTCTCTTTATTGGCAGCACACATGCCAAGCTAAGTCAAAATGAGTTATTTTTATTGGGGATGAGGGGTATATAAATGCACAAGTAATATAGGTTGTCAGAGTTTTTGTTTCATCTCTGGTGTTGCTCCGCTACTAGCATGCCAAGACAGTTCCTCAATAGAGTCATTTTAGGAACACAATCATTGCTCTGCTACTAGCAAGCCTGGATAGTACCCTGGCAAAGTTAGTTGCTTCACCTCCCTATGTAAGAAGCCTTTCTCTTCTTTTTCCTTTATTTCATCTTTCATTTTTTAGTTTCTCAAAGGACTATGCACAGACACTTATTTATTTCATGTGGCAAAAGAGGGATATCGACTTATTGAGAGTAGAAGAGGTTGTCCCTTCAAATAAGGATATTTATATATACCTTTGACATACTTGTTAAGGTTTTCGTCCTCTCCTTACTCTACTTGACTAAGTTGACAATGGTAAATCAAATATAGAAAACCGATTAGAGTAGGTGGTACTAGTTAAGAGTGAAAGCATCGTGATTTCACCATGACTCTCTCTGAAAGAAACATATTTTCCATCAGGATATCATCAACTAGAAGAAATGTAAGATTCACGAAAATAGAGGGAATAGACAAATAACTAAGTAGGCTAAAGCATGATTGACAAGAAATATATGCGGGAAAACTAGTAGACAAGAAAGATAAAACAATGTAAGGCATTTCATTCTAAGCTTAAATGCATCCACAGAAAATAAAAAATGGAAATCACATGAAACGCACTCTGCGAGTGTACCATGGTGTCCTTTTACATTGCGTGTGAAAGACAAGCATGTACACACCTTGAAACTTGAAATACGAGCAAACATAAACAAGGAAGAAAAATTATGTTTCGCAACAGTGCTTGCTACCTATGACTCCTCTAATCCATGAGTAATAGGATCATGTGATTCTAGTGGACAATGCGAAAATTGTGAAAGAGATTGATCTTCAATGTGAACAACAAAGTGATGATGATATTGTATAAGTTCAACATATTTCTGATCAAAAGTGGCGATGAGCCTCATCATTGGGTAACTATATGGACCCTAATACACCTCCAAGCTTATTAAAATCAACTCTTCTTATAATTCCTTACATATTTTAATTATATTTTGCTTAATCAAATGATTAAAAGTAAGATGTTATGTCGAGTGGTCTAATGTGCATTGGTTGGAGGTTTTTGAGAAAAAATCATGGAAATTTTGGCTAATTAAGGGAAAAAACTCGAATGATACAAGGAGAAGAAATTGTATAAGATAGATCCTCCTCATTTAATCCTCACTCATTCGAATATACCTACATCAAATCACACTAGCTCGAAGTTGCAAGCAGTCGAGTCAATAAGATCAAAAGGCAACCGAGTTATGAAGATCAAAAAGCAGCCAAGCCCCCCTAGATTTAAGGGAGTTGTTGAAGACTTCAGTTGTACAAATAAGAAGGCCTAGAGCCTCATTAAGATTAGGATTTTTTTTGTAAGAGCACTAAGAATTTTCGAGTTCAATACTTGTGGAAGATATTGTTATGTAATTTTTCTGATAAGATAATGAGAATGAGTATTTCCTTGATTCAACGTTAAGTTGACTTAGAGAGTTGAAGCTCTTGGGTTAGCGCCCAAACCTAGCAGCAGAGGCTCCTCTTCGTGGACTTGTATGCCTAGTTGATTTCATAGATTAATGGTTGAATTGGTTTTAACATTATTTCATTGCAAGCAGTTGTGAATTTGGATTAGTTTGCCTCCATTTGTGCCTTTCTTTAAAGGAATAACAAAAATCTGTTAGTAGGTGAATTTGGCCTCACTCCTCCCTTTAGGGACCATGGTTTGAGGAAATAACTCCTATGCAACCCCAAAAAGACAAAATTCTGATATCTCATGGAATTTAGGGTTTTCTACTACTTAGGCCAGTATCTTTTCAGTTTTTAAGGAGAGGATTCAATTTTCATATATGATATCTTCGACCTTGTACTATATCTCATAGTGTTTCACATTATTCTTCAAGTATTTCCATGCATGATCTAGGCAACTAGATAATAAAATTTTGTTTTCTTTAGTTGATTGAAAATCTTTCTTATTTGACATGATTCATTGATAAATGCCAGTGATTGATGCAGTGTAAGAGTTCCAACATTCCAAGTATATTTCATGACCAGTAACCTCATCCTAACCTCATCCATCCATGATCATCACTTTTTCCACTAATTCCCTCAAACAATTCATCTTTCCATAAGAATAACTTTCTAGGTTTGTTGAGTAAATCCAACCATCTTACAAAATCGGTTTTGAGCTTTGAAGAAGTATTAGTCAATCCCTTTGCCTTATTTCTCCCACCATTCACCTTTCGTAAGCACTATAGCACCTTCCAGATCAATCATATTGCTCTCGGTCAGATCCTGTAGGAGCATTAGGACATCGTATAGGAAGCATTAGGACATCCTGTAGGATAACCTATAGTGGCTTGTTTTGAGGCTGAATTGTGGAAAAAGCATCCAGGAAGACAGGAGAAGACCCCTACTTGCCTCCCAAGCCATCTGACCTTTCACCACCATCTGTAACCTACCTGCACTACATGCAAAAAAGGTCATTGGTGAGGGTCATTCTTGTGATGGACCTTTAAGGTCTGTCACCAATGTCGCAAATGGTGACGATCTTTAAAAAAGCGTTGTTGTAAGTGTATATAGTGATGGTCCTTTATGGTTTGTCCCCAAAGCCATTTTCAATGACACTTTTGGTGAGGGTTGTTAAAGGCCCGTCACTAATTCTCTCATGTAATCCCTAGCATGCCTTGGAACTCCTTGGCATAATATTTCATTGACAAAAATTAGCACTTGGCACACATTGGCACTTGGCATGTATTGGAACATATTATTAGTGTGCCTAGCATGCCCCTTTTAAGAAAGATAAAGTCTCGACTTATTAACCCTCTTATGTGTTCATTTCCTTTCACTTTAGCTTGGTTATTCTTTTTTTTGCCTTGAAACTCCTTGATTCATATTGGCATACTCTAGCACCCTACACATCTTAGCATGTCTTAGCACTTGGAATGCCTTGGCACTATTTGGCACATGTTAGCACACCCCAGAACTACCTAGCACACTCTAGTACTTCTTGATATTCCCTGATATTCCCTGGCATGCCTTACCCATTCTTCGCATACCTTTTCCCTCCCTCGGCATGACAACTAGCATTGATTGACACTCCCCAAAACACCCTCATATTCATTCACTTCCATGCATTTTGACCTCGTGCTCCTTTGTGTTGTCCTAGTACTCCCTAACACTCCTTAGCATGCATTGGAACTCTCTAGCACACCTTAGCACTCATAAGTGAAGAATGAAACTTGTAACCAATGTTACCAGACTTGGAATATACAATAAATCAGCGAGGCAAAAGAGCTAAGAGTTTTAATCAGATTGGGGAAAAATCAGGAAAAAATCGAGAAAAAATCATTGAAGTCAATAAATAAAAATATACATATATATTGAATTAAAAAAAGAAAACATTTTTCATTGATATTCAGTAAAGCCATGTCCAAACAATTCATAATATCAATAGATGTCCAAAATATCATGAATGGATAAGCATCTCATATATGTTATGAGTCCAAGCATGATCCAAAGTATTGAGTCATGACTCCTAACTAGTGACTACATAGAACTAGAAGAAAATACTTCTAAAATTTTACAAACAACTGCATACTAATTAGAAAAAATCAGTAACTAAAAGTTTAAGACTCTTAAGAGTGAGAACTAGAAGTGATTCCCCCCACTCCTCCACTTGCTTGACTCTCAAAGTTCTTCAAGTCATGTAGGCTTAAAAGAGGAGCCTCTTCTAATTGGACCCAATTTGCTGCACTTTTAGTTTGCAAATTTATCTCTTCAAGGTCTATTGGTGAATGATAAAAACCTATCATTATCATGAGACATTGAAATGTTAATTTAAGTTTGACTTTGAACTTTAAAGTTTAAACTTTAAATTCCAAATTAGATTATGAAACCTTCAAATTCAAGCTCTCACCTAGTATTTTCTTGTTGTGAAGTTGTAGATTGTAATGGAAAAATACAAGGTCATTTAAGCGCTTTGTGTCAATCGGTGGTGCTTCTTAGAATGTATTTTCTCAAACATGCTCCAATTGCACTAAAAACCTGAACCATTGCATGCTTGGTTTAAGATTTGAATGGAAACTCTCTTCAAATCTGGTGTATCACTACAAAAGTTTCACCACAAAAGACCTAGCAAGTAGTAAGGGTTCATGAGTAGACATACTAAATACTAAATAGTAAAAACTTAAAAAGGCAACAAAATTTAATAAAACATGTAACATACAAAATAATTTTTAAACAAATTTAATGAACTGATAAAGCCTTTAAGCCTTAAAGGGTACATGGCAACACCTTAGACATTTCTCGTATAACACTGGTATAGGAAAATAATTTAGGTGGTGCTCTATAATCCTATAGTTGGGAAAATACATGACTTTGAAATTGTGGATCAGGGAAGCACCTTTCCATGCATGTCATAAGTCCTCTATGAACCTCCCCGTCCTCATTAAATTTTCTCTTATTATAAAATACTATGGGTTTAAGAAGTACCTAGCAGCATGTAAGGGGAAATGCAATTTCCTATCCCAATGTGCATCAATAATGTCCCAAAGAGGCATATGCCTTGCCTCCTCATCCCCATATCTTCTTTTGATGGTCTCCTTTGTGAGATCCATCGCCTCATAAATGTAACCCATAGCGGGTTTGTCACCATCAACCATCCTGAAAGTTCAAGCTTTCAAATTTAAATTAATATGAAACATTGAAAATAAAAAGAAGCTTGAAATGAAATTTAAAACATGAAAAAGTTAAAGGACTTGAAGTACCTGAGAACTCTAAAAAGGGACTCCATCACAACAATAATCTCTTCGACATCTTTCTAGAAACCGTCATTAAAAACAAGTGCAACAACTTCAATGCCTTCAAGGGTCTTGGAATGTTTAGATGCCATCCACTCAGGTCCCAAGGACATCCTCTTCAGATTTATCTTTTACTCAACAACAAATTGCAAAGATTTGAAATTTGTTGCAAATCTAGTCACTGCAGGTCGAACAATTTCTTTACCTTCAGTGTATTTTCTCATGATGTTTAGGACAATAATGTGGTTGTATAGGTATTTGGTTATGGATTTCTCCTTCTCCACAACTTCATGTATTAAATGAAGCTTACCAATGTTCTCGAGCATTAAATCTATAAAATGGGCAACATAATAGGTCCAAAAAATAGTGGGGTGCCTAATCTCAAAAAGTCTACCAGCAGCCATATAATTAGCTGCATTGTCGGTGACAATTTGTTCAACATGTTCTTGTCCGACTTCTTAAATGACTTCTTAGTTGTGCAATCTTAACCTTGTCTGGGGAATCCATTGATTTGAGAAACATTGTACCTACTCGACAAGATACAAGGAGATTTATTAAAGTTATATGATCTGTCCATCCATCACTCATGATCATGCACCATGTTTCTACCCATGATGAACAAAACTCAGATAGCACAAGCATGGCATCTTCAACACTTTCTAATATCAAATTTGTCCTAATGATCTCTAATGAAGGAGCTTTGAACCCTGGACCTGCAATAGCAACTGCATCAATCATAGCTTTCCATTAAGGACTTATGGCACAGTGGAAAGGTATGTCAAGATAGTAGCAAAAGTTGGCAATGGCTTTCCTTGCCTGACTATGGATATTTTTTTCAACCAGTGGTATCAAAGGGAGGTTGGGAACCAAGTTTTGTGCGGTGAGAAAAAAAGGTGTTTATGTTTCCACCTCCAATGTTGAATGCAGGAGGATTCATTTGGCCTTGAGTTTGACATGGACTTGGAGGCATGTGTGGGAAACTTGGGAAATGCATTGAGGATTCAACAGAGGGAGATGACAATGGGATAGTGGAAGAAAAATTGTCAACTCCAGGAGATCCTATTTCTTTTTTTTTGCTTTTATTTCTTTGCATTATGCTGATTCAACATATCAGTGGCGAAGGTTGCTTGGTGTTTGACATTTTTGTCAACGTTTTTGCAGAGACCTATATCATGGAAGGGTATTTTTGCAAGGTGGTACTTGAATCTATAAATTCCTCCACTACATTTCGCTTTGCAAACTTTACGAAGGAGCTTAGGGTCTCCAAGAATCTTGTCACAATAAGCCCAAGAAAAGTCCTTCTCCCTCGGCATTGTTGTTGTTTTGGACTTGTGCTTAAATTGTGGCTTATATTTAATTTGAAGTTGTGCCTTCTATTTAATTTGGATCTTGTAAAATACAATAGAAAATTAAAATTAAAAATTCCATATATAACTTCGCAAAAAAGAGGGTTGGCTTTAAAGGGTATGAGGTTTTGTTAAGGATAAAAAAGGAGACTGTCCAGCAATACAAGCACATTTTGACCTAATATATCATTATGACCTTGAAACACAATTAGATATATATGAGGAAATGCTACCTTAAGGAAATATTATCAACATATATTGCATTGTAATCTTGAATTTGCAAGTTTGCTTAGCATAAGACAACCGAACCAATACATCAATAATAGATACTGAAAGAATAAAAATACCCAAAGTTGTGAATGCATG
This sequence comes from Pinus taeda, assembly GCA_000404065.3. NCBI lineage: Eukaryota > Viridiplantae > Streptophyta > Pinopsida > Pinales > Pinaceae > Pinus > Pinus taeda. The sequence continues at coordinate 49,151 of APFE030912281.1, read as the reverse complement.
GTTAAAGCCTTTGAAGTCAGCAAGACATCAACCAAGAAAGTAATGCTTGATTGCATGGTCGATGATTGGTATGAAACCATTTCTTAGTGCATTTTAAAAATCTATTTAAGCCCCATTTATAGGGTTGAAAATTCATAACCAAAGGAATACGCCGAACATTCGATTACTGAACAATGAAACTTGAAACTTGCCTTTGAAAACGACATTGAAACTTCAATATAGTAGTATACCTATTATTTAATCCAAGTGCCAATGTACCTTGATTCTTGAATAGTGAAGCAGATAAGCCTAAAGGTGACACATGTTGAAGGTGGCGTGCGATTGCCCGAGGGTTGGTATGGAGTATGGATAGAGGACACATTGGAGACTGCCAAATATGGAGTCTGGACTTAGGCTCACCTTGGTGGTTCCCCGATATTGAGTCTGGACTATGTAATAGTGAGTAGTGATTGATTACTGAATGTCTCGACATATGAGTTTTGGGCCTAAGAAATAAGAAATAAATTTTGGAATGACTAACATTTAGTTTTTAGCAATGCAGCATACCTAAACTTGAAAAACTCGTGCTCGTCGAGTCAAGGTTGAACATCAAATACTGGATCAAAGGGCCAAGGACTTTTCATAAATGTTTCCTTGTCCAGTAGAAGAATAAATGATCAACATGTCAGCTTGGCTCCAATTTCTTGGGAATTAATAATTGTTTTGAAAAATGACTACTCTTGTTTGAATCTAGAACCATGTTTAAGCTTTGAAAATGGATTTTCCTCAAAATTTCTCTTGGAAAGGTCCTTATTAAAGGCCTCTCTATATCTCCTCCACTAGAATGAATGGCTTGTATGTTGAAAAGTATAGCAGAGCTCCCTTCTGAAAAGCCTGATCATCCCATTGTCACCAAGAGCTCCTCCTTTTTCCCAAATTGGACCCAAAACAACATTGAGTACTTAATTATGATCCAACCTGAGAAATTTTGATTGACACTGCAACTCAAGAGCTATTAAATTTGAAGTGTGCTAATTTGATTTGTCATTCTTTCATTGAATAAGTATATTGTTTTTGAATTTGTCATTTGTGCTTGTAGTATGTGGTACTAACCTTGTTTCACTTGAAAGGGTTTTTATTCTTGGACTATGACAATGCTAGTAAGATTTAGGACTTTTGTAGTATTTGTACCCCATGATCATTTTTGCAAGATGTATGTTCTATGTGGAAAGAAATAAGCATTTAGTTATTACCTCCTAAACTAAAGCATTGTTTCTTTTATTAGGTGCCATGTAACGTCCTCTACAAATTGAGGACGAATGGGACCTAATATCCTATCCATACCCATAGACTATAGTCCTCCATAAAGGGGAAATATTGGGCAATTTTAGGGGAAACATGTCTTAAAAAACCGATTTGGAGTAAGGTTTACTCAATCACTTAAGAATATGAAACCCCTCTGCAAAATCTATAAATAAAGAAGGATTGAATTCATTTTGGATCACCAAGTGTGGATTAATTCATTTTTTCTTGAGCATTAGGTCTAATAGTTTTTGACCCCTTCTATCTCTTGTCAATTTCAGTGGTGAAATATTCCACTCTACTTGACATTCCTTTATTATCTCACTGTTTGAGCACAACGGTCTCTGCCTGGTCAGCAAATTCTATTGGATATTGGTCTCTTGTCTTTTTCTGGACACAAGATTTCTGTTAAAGGTGAATGAATTTGGAGGATATTGTATGATAACTTAGTTCTATTTGGCATACACCTCCCTTGAAGGAAGCAACAAAGTTTCCGAGTCCTTAATATCTTGTAATGGGCAAATCACTTACCTTGGGCAGTCGATTCGTTACTGGCACCTGGAGTAACAAAACTCTTTGCTTTATTTAGTTTTTGCATGAACAGTTGGAAGGAGCAGTCCCTAGTTATTAATTCTCAGCCTTTACTAAGGAAGCATGTTTTGATATCTCATATCATATTCACTAGCGACAGAATTCAATTGTCTTATCTATCCATGTAAGGAAGGTGCATTAGGATTAGGAGTTAAGAAAGTTGAGACATTGTTGTACATATTTTCAGATTCATTGTACCTTCTATACTAAAGGAAAAGTGAATAGTAGTGTTTGAAATTTTTAGTTATTTCTTGTTTCAAAGGGTAATAAATAGTGATGTGATTTGAGTTTCAAATCTATGTACTTGTTGTTACTTTCTTCAGCGGCATGTGCTTCCCTGTTCAGAACAAGGGGTTTTTCTATAATATCTAGCCTCCAAAGCTTCTTCAATGCAAACTAAATATCAAATCATACCCTCATACTCCAAATCATCTAAGGCATCACCCTAGAGAAGTTCCAAAGTAGACCAATGAGCTTTGACAGGCCAACTCCAACCCCATGTCACTATAGTGTTGACATCACTACTAAAAAATTATTCTAAAGTGTTGCATCCTACACCAATTCCTAATATGGATGCCCAAAGGGGTTCTAGAACGAGGCTCAACCTTCATTACCACATTTAAGACTTTTCAAAGGGATCGGTCCCTTTAAACCATACCATTTTTTACACTTTCACAATTTGGCCATGTTCCTATCAATTTATATTTTGTATTGAAAAGTCAGTCCTATTTTACATGTCTATTAAATTTAGGAACAATTATAGGTCAACTCCAACAAAATGTCAACAAATTTGTGGGTTAGTTTGGCATTTCTCCAAATACTATCACACATGTATATATAATCATACATTTTCCTTTTTAGATCTTGATTGGTTGAACAAAAAGGTTCGCTACCTTGTAATTTTGTCCCATACCTCCACATCAACACTCATAGATAACAATATTTTTAATTCTTCATATGTGTGCACATTAAGGTCCCTTTTGGTTGCTATTTTTGATGGAGCAACCTCTAACAGTACACTTTTACTACAAATATGTTGTTGTTGGATAGAAATCTCCAAAGGATTCTTACACTAGACATATAAATGGATATTGTATATCACAATAATAAGCATTAACATATGAAGATGTGTAGATCCTAAACTATGTTAATTCAATCCATTACTTTTTCTTTCATGGAAGATTTCGTTCTGTAGAGTATATGTGATGTGGCACTTGACTGTGTTTGCATAAAAAAATCTAAGGCCAAACTCGGATTCTCATGTGTAATGAAAAGTCAACATATTCCTTGTTCACCTAAGAACTACTTGTAACTCATCTTAGGGTACTCATGTACAATCTCACTCGTCCCACTTAACAAGTTACCAAGATAAGACTCATCACATCCAACCTTGGTCTAAAACAATTAAGCAACACAATTTACATCTTGACATGCCATAGCACCTGACATGCCTTAGAATGCCTTGGAACTATGTGGCATGCGTTAACATCCCCTACATTCCTTGGCATGCTTTGACACTCCCTAGCACACTGTGGCACTTCCTGACATGCTTTGGTAGTTTAGCATACCTTGGCATTTTCTATCATATAACCTTGTCACTCCCTCCTTAACACACCTAGAACTCATTGAAACTCCCTTTCACACACTCTTATTCCTTAATTTCCATGCATTTTTAACTAGTGCTTCCTTATGTTTCCTTGGCACCCCCTAACACTCCCTAGCTCACCCTAGCACCTAACACATCTTGGCCTACTGCCTTAACACTCTAGCATTCCTTAGTACCACATAGTATGCCTTGTCACACTCTCCTTAGCACACCTAGACATTGCTAACACTCTTGTTCACAAACTCTTATTCATTCATTTCCATGCATTTTTACCTAGTTCTCCCTTATGTTTCCCTAGCACTACTTATCACTCCTTGACATGTGTTGTTACACCCTAGCACCTATGACATCTTGGCATGTCACCCTGGCCTCTAGCATGCCTTAACACTGCCTAGCATACCTTATCAATTTGTCCTTAGCACACCTAGAACTCACTGAAACTTCTAATCACAAACTCTTATTTGTTTATTTCCATTCATTTTGACATAGTTATCCCTTGTGTTTCCCTAGCACTCCCAGCTAACACTTCCTTACATGTGTTGGCACATCTTGGCCACATGTTGCCCTAGAACTCTAGCATTCCTTAGCATTACCAAGCATGCCTTGTAACTCCTCCTTAACACACTTGGAACTCACTAATACTCCATGCCAACACTCTTATTCCTTCATTTCCATTCATTATGACCTAGTGCTCCCTTGTGTTTCCCTAACACTCCCTAACACTCCTTGGCACACATTGGCACACCATGGCAATTGTCACATCTTAGTAGGGTTTCCTAGCACTCTATTGTCTATTGGCACTGCTTATCATACGTTCTCACTCCCTCCTTAGCACACCTATAACTTGTTAACACTCCCTATCACACACACCCATTAATTCATTTACATTTAATTGAAACAAGTCCTCCCTTGTGTTTCCTTGGTAATCCCTAGCATGTGTTGGTGCCACATCCTAGAACCTAGCACACATTGGCATGCCTTAGCACTTGGCATGTCTTGACATGCCTAACATTCCTTGGAACTTTATAACATGTGTTAGCACTTCCTGAAATTCCCAGAACACTTTCGCACTCCCTAGTTTTCATGCCCTCGTATATAACCTTACTTTCTTTGTGACTTGGGAACCCAACCAAGTCATTGAAAAAATAGTGTTGTGCCTAGACCAAAGTCTCCCTTTGTCTCAATTGATTTTTCCATCCTCTTATCACAATCCTAGGCTTTCCTCCTACAATTCCTAATATGAAATTCTCTTAACACACTTCATCCATGGGACACCTATAATTCACTGACACTCCCTCACATAATCTCTTATTCATTCATTTCCATGCACTTTGACCTAGTTCTCCCTTATGATTCCCTGACACTCCCAAACACTCCTTGACATGCATTGACACTATCTTGCATATGTCAACATGCCTTTTCATTCCTTGGCATGCCATGGCACTCCTTAATTATCACTCCCTCATAACTACCATTATTTTCTTTTAAACTTAGCAACCAAGTCCTGCCTCCACTACAACAACTTGACCAAGTTACATTTACTACAACTAGACTATGCCTTGTTCCCCTAATGGAATATAAATCATCTTAGGCTTCTCATGTCCAATATTATCTCATCCCACTTACAAAGTAACCAAGTCAAGGCTCACATCCAACAGTGCCCATAAAACAACTAAGCAACATAGTTTACATCTTCACATGCCATAACATATGGCATGTATAAGAATCCATTGGCACTACATGGCACACATTATCATCCCCTGCATTCCTTGGCATGATTTTCCACTCCCTAATAGACCCTATCACTACCTAACATGCCCTGACAGTCTAGCATGCCTTAGCACTACCTAGCATATACCCTTGTCACTCCCTCCTTAACACAATTGGAACTTGCTGGCACTCCCTATCACACACTCTTATCTATTCATTTCAATGAAATTTGAACTAGTTCTCCCTTGTGTTCTCCTGGCACTCCCTGACACACATTGGCACACCCTAGGACTTGGCACATCTTGGCATGTCACCCTAACACTCTAGCATTCCTTGGAACTACCTAACATACCTTGTCACTCCCTCCTTAGGAAACCTAGAATTCACTGACAATCCCTGTCACGCACTCTTATTCATTCATTTACATGCATTTGAAACAAGTGTTCCCTTGTTTTTCCCTGACACTCCATAACTCACCCTCGCATGCATTGGCACACCTTAGCAACTAGCACATCTTGTCATGTTTCGTTGGCCTCTAGAATGCCTTAGCACTGCCTAGCATACCTTGTCACTCCCTCCTTAGCACAACTTGAAATCACTGACACTTCCTATCACAAACTCTTAATCATTCATTTGCATGCATTATTTTCACCTAGTGTTCCCTCGTGTTTCCCTAATGCTCCCTAACACTTCCTATCACTATTTGGCATAGCTTGGCACCTAGCACATATTGGCTGCATGTCACTCTCGCACGTTAGAATGACTTAGTGCTACTTAGCATACCATGCCACTCCCCTCTTACCACACTTGGAACTCATTGACACTCTCTATCACATGCTATTATTCATTCATTACCATGCATTTTGACCTAGTTCTCCCTTATGTTTCCCTAGCACTCACTAACACTCACCACACATTGGGACACCTAACTGCAATCAGTTTCACTAACAATCAATCCAAAAACCCTTCCAAAGTCTAGCTAGTTACTTGTTCTTCACTAAGATATTAGGTTAATTTTATATAGTGTTCGGTGTGAAAATATTACTAGGTGTTTATATCGCGTAGAGTAATTATGATCTTCCCCATGTACACAAGGAGAACTGAGAAGTGTTTCCTATAATCATGCATGTGGAACTTCAACATGTACATTAGGGTAACCACAAAATATTTATCATATTTAGACAATGCAAGGTGATAGGAAAATATTTACATTATACACGTGAATGTACTAATATTAGGACCATTAGCATCATATCCACATATTTACCACAAGACGAGGGTCATTACAACCCCTTAAAAATAGCCATAAGGCCTTCCTATTTTATAGCTCATTGACCACAAGGTTATAATTGAAAAACACATAGTTCCTTTAAAGACTTTTAGGTTGAGGCAGCCACTTCAAGCCCTTGAACTTAAGGATAATTAAATATTTGCAATTTTTTACAGTAATAAGTCCATTATGCACACTCCTCATCTTAGAGTTGGGTAGAGAGGGAGAACACTTGATTGATGCCAACCTTGTAAATGAAAAGCTTTGCCTACTCATTGGTTGGACACTCCACCACTAGTTGACACCACTAATAAACACCAAAATTCCAAGATACCCATAATATGTGCCCTACACCCAAGGGCTTAGATTACACCTCCATAAAATTTACCTTCAACTTTAGATGTCACAAAACAGTAATATCCTAACCTTATCCTATTTGTTAGATTTTTGTAGTTTTCTCCTTAACTAACATTTGTTTTTAACTATTTAATCCACTTACCATATACTCTCTTGTTTTCACTCACCTAGAATACAAGAACACTTACGTTTTTAATACAACCAAGTTAAGAGGGCATGTCTCTTTCTTGCACTTAAATGTTTTCAATACAGCCAAGTTAAGATCACATGTTTCCTTTTCAAATTCCAAAAATATAACATGTCTATCTCTATAAACTAATAACAAAATCATTGCATAAAAAAGGTAAGCTTAAAATTAATTTAAAATTAGATTATTATTATTATGATAAATACACCAAATATGGAAAAATTGTTTTCAAACACAACCTTTAAACAAGTGTTAGTTTATCAAATACAACTACAAACTTATTAGGCCCACTTAGATCCATCTTAACATGGATCTATCAAGTGCCAAGAGGGATCCAATCTCTCGATGTGAAAACCTCGTTTTTGGCGCTTGGTAGATCCAGGTTAAGATGGATCTAGGTTGGTTATATAATACTATATACTATCTATATTTGTATCTATGTGTCTCTTTTTTATTCCCTCTCTCTATCTCACCCCCAAACATCTCCATATCTATCTCTCTGTCACTCCATATTCCTCTCTGCCTCTCTCTCTTCCCTCTATCTCTCCTCTCTCCATCACTCCCTTGTCACTCGCTCTCTCTCTACCTTTCTCCCTCTATGTCTTTTTTCTCCCTTCCCTCACTCTCCCCCTCTAACTTTATCTCTCTCTCCTTTCTCTTAGCCCTTTCTATCCCTTTCTCTCTCACCTCCCTTTGTCCCCACCCCCCATCACTCTCTCTCTCCCCCTCCATCTTTGTGCCTCCCTCTCTCTCTCTTTGCCTTCTCTCCCTATCTTTGTCCCCACCTATTGTCTCTCCTCTTATCTCTTCTCTCCCTCTCTCTCTATCCATATATCCCTTGTCACTCCCTCTCTCTCTCCACCTCTATCTCCCTATGCCTTAGTTCTTTCCTCCATCCACCTCCACCTCTATCTCCCTATCTGTTAGTTCTTTCCTCCCCCTCTCTCCCCCTATAACTCCATATCTCTCTCTCCCACTCCAACTCCATATCGCTCTCCCCCACTCTCTTCTTCTCTCTCTCCCCTCTCTCCCTTCCTACCTCCTTCCCTTTGTCTCCTCCCATCACTCTCTCACTCTCTCTTTCTCGCTCTCTCTCTCTCTCTCTCTCCACCCTTCATTTTTGTCACTATCTCCCTCCCCCTCTCTTCCCTCCACTTTGCTTGCTATCATCAATTGGATCCTTAGTTAAGATAGATCTATGTTGGTTCTTACTAATATTTGTATTATATAAATTTCCCATCTTTAAATACAAAAGTATTCTCATTTTTTATTTTATTAAAACCTTAATTTAATTTATATGGGAATAATTTTAGTAGTTGTGAGGATAGAGGGTTTATAAACATCTCAAAAATTATTACAACCCTTTTCCTGTTAACTTCAAATAAAAAATGTTATAAAATTAAATTAAATTAAAATATTTTTATTGTGAAATAAGTTATGGATTTTGGGCATGTGGTATTGATAAGGCATGATATTGGCCCATGGTATTGTAACAAAGCCTATTTACAAGTTAATAATATCCATGGTAAAGTGGGGGTGAATATCGATGGATAAGAACCTTGTCATATTGTTATAAAATATTTAGATTGTGAAATAATATATGATTTTTTGGCATGTCGTATTGATAAGCCATGGTATTAGCCCATGCTATTGTAAAAAGGCCTATTCACAAGTTCATAATATCAATGACAAAACAGGGGTGGATATCCATGATTAAGAATCCTGTCATATTCTTATAAAATATTTTGATTTTGAGATAAGTTATGTTTTTTGGGCATGTGATATTGATAAGCCATGGTATTGGCCCATGGTATTGTAACAAAGTCTATTTCCAAGTTAATTATATCCATGGTAAAGTGAGAATGGATATCCATGGTTAAGAATATTTTCATAAGCCATAGTATTGGCCCATGGTATTATAACAAAACCAATTTTTTACAATTTAATAACATCCACTATAAAGTGGGGGGGTGAATATCCATGGTCAAGAATCTTCTCATATTGTTCTAAAATATTTTGGTTGTGAAATAAGTTATGGTTTTTGGGCTTGAGGTATTGATAAGCCATGGTATTAGCTCATGGTATTGTAACAAAACCTATTCACAAGTTAATTACAAAATCAAAATATAATAAATTGAATTTTATTATTTTTATTATTAATTGAGACAACATGAAGATTTTTTCACTCATCTCCATACTTTTGACTTTTATTATTATTATTACTATTATTCTTTAACTAAGCCCATATTTATAATTGTTTACATACTTAAATTACACCTACACATCTACTCTATACATATTGTAATTATTGTTTTTTAGGGAGGGAAATTTTAACATTTTTGAAAAAATTCAGCCTTAATTTTGATGTAACAAAGCCCTCTTAATTCCAATCTTCATTTACTTTCTAAAACGAGTAGTATATTTTCACTTTTCATAGGGCGGAGGGAAAACTAGTAGATATTTTCACTTTACTCTATACTCTATACATATTGTAATTATTGTTTTTTAGGGAGGGAAATTTTAACATTTTTTAAAAAATTCAGCCTTAATTTTGATTTTGATGTAGCAAAGCCCTCCTAATTCCAATCTTCATTTACTTTCTAAAACGAGTAGTATATTTTCACTTTTCATAGGGCTGAGGGAAAACTAGTAGATTTTCACTTTTCAAAGGGTTGGAGGGAAAACGAGATTGAAGAGAGTTGTGAATTAAATTTTCACTTTTCATAAGGCGGAGGGAGGGAAAACTAGTATCATATTTTCACTTTTCACAGGTGGGAGGGAGAATGAGATTGAAGAGAGTTGTGAATTAAGGTTTTACCACTAGCAGACTGATATCTAACCCCACCATTAGATCTTCAATCCATTAATGGTGCCCAAGTATGTTTCATTTCTAACCTCGCTACATTTCCACCCCAATTTTAGTCTTCTTCCACACAAGGAGGATTGGTTCAAAATTCACTATTTTTTTCATCCTTTCTTTTAAGTTTAACAGTAGTATATTTTCACTTTCCACACAAGGAGGACTGGTTCAAAATTCACTATTTTTACATCCTTTATTTTATGTTTAAGAGTAGCATATTTTCACTTTTCACAAGGCAGGAGGGAAAATGAGATTGTAGAGTGTTGTGAATTAAGGTTTTACTAGTAGCTGACTGATATCAAGTCCCACCATCGGATCCTCAATCCATTAATGGCACCTAGGTATGTTTCATTTATAGCCTCGCTGCATTTCCAGCCTACCTTTAGTCTTCTTCCACATAGGGAGGAGTGCACACACCTTAGATCCCCCACCATTGGATATTCAATCCATTTATGGCACCCATGTATGAACCCCACCATTGGATCTTCAATCCATTAATGGCGCCCAAGTATGTTTCATTTCTAACCTTGCTGCATTTCCACCCCACTTTTAGTCTTCTTCCACACAGGGAGGAGTACACACACCTCAGATCCCCCACCATTGGATCTTCAATCCATTAATGGCACCCATGTCTGTTTCATTTCTAACCTCGTTGCATTTACACCCCACTTTTAGTCTTCTTCCACACAGGGAGGAGTACACATACCTTAGATCTCTGGTTCAAAATTCACTATTTTTTTATCCTCGCTTTTAAGTTTACGAGTAACATATTTTCACTTTTTACAGCGCGGGAGGGAAAACGAGATTGAAGATATTTGTGAGTTAAGGTTTTACTTCTTCAATCCGTTAATGGCACTGAGGTATGTTTCATTTCTAATGGCACCCAGGTATGTTTCATTTCTAACCTCGCTGCATTTCCACCCCACTTTTAGTCTTCTCCACACAAGGAGGACTCGTTCAAAATTCACTATTTTTTTCATCCTTTCTTTAAAGTTTAAGAGTAGCATATTTTCACTTTTCACAAGGCAAGGAAAAAAAAGGTAAAATCATTTGTATTTTTCCTTCTTTTATGGTTTGTCTCTATAGAGTTGATTTTACTGGGTGTACATTGTATGCATCTCAAAATTTCTCTTTTCCAAAAGAACTCTCCTGGGAATCCCAATGCATGTTTCCCCACATTCATGGATGGCATCCATGGTAAACCCATTGGCATTGACTAGTGCACCTCACCCAAGGGATTTCAAACAGGGAAACTGCCAGCACAGAACTAGCCAAATACCCGGTAACATTAATGACATTCGGTTTGGCTAACCCCTTGGGCTCAATAAATCATAATCAACTACACTATTTTCCATATTAACATATTGATCCTATTTAACATTTTGTTAGAGTAACGATAACAATCCAAGCTTGTTCCTATTTTTATTTTGGTTTCTAATTCCTTCTTTGGTGTGGTGAAAACTTTATATTACTGTATAGATGTTTATTTTTGTCAGAATATATGTTGAAAAGTAGATGCTCTCTTACATTCTACCTTGTTTGTTATGTATTGATGGAGTTCAGTTTCATTAGTTGTGACCAAAGAACTGTGTCAGGCATGTATACAAGGATTCTTATAAACTGAACATTTTCCTTAAACAAGCAAAGGAAATCCTTAATGCTACATGTTTGTATCTCAAGGAACTTCCAATCCTAATAAATGAGGTGAAATTTAAGTGTTTCCAGAATCCAAATCTCAGGTTTTGTAAGTTCACTCATATATGGTCTTGGAAAAACGAAATGAAATTTAATTATTTCCAAATCTTAAGTTGTGTGAATTCACTCATATTTGGTGCTGGAATCTTTTGAGAAAACGGGAAGAATTTCTTTTAGTTGCATTAATTTTTTCCAAAAATAATACTAAAATTCTCCCTGAAATGGCTTTGGGAATGAAAATTCCCTAAATATTTTTAGGGAAACAACCCAAAATACTTTTTCCAGATTAGAGTTTTATAACACTAGATACTTAAATAGTCTTCTATTTTCTACTGTAAATGTCTCGTAGAGTCTTCCCAGAAACTGATCAAAAAATTAGGTAGATGCATTGGATGAACTAAATAATTTTTAATGAATAACCACTCAACATAAATGATATATTAGATTGCATAAATATATAACTTAGGAGCATGAAATGAAGAAGAAATCTCAACACGGTTGACATATTCTTAATTGAGTTGAATGAGGCCAGGAATAAGTTTGACTAGAGGGTGTTGAAAATGGCATAATTTTGTTCTGGTTGGATATATGTAGAACTAAAAATCAGCAGTTTTCTTGCTTGCATAACTTGGGAAGATTTTTGTATCTCAAGTCTCAACCTTATTGAATAATATGATTTATGCCTTGCAATGTTGAGATATGATTTGATACCACTTGCTAGTAACCTAAACAATTTGGATGAAAATTTAGTTGTGAATTTTACTTGCAAAAGATATAAGTGAAAATATAGATTAATTGTACCTTGTGTAGAACTTCCTTGAAATTATGCTACTGCTTGAATGAATAAATCTGAAACTAATTGTTGCAGGAAGACAAAAAAATATCTCTACCAATTTGTAGTGGAATAGAACATAAATAAAACATAGTCACACTATAGCAAAAAAAAAAAGTAGCATTTGCCTTGCTTTCATAGACACGTTCAATTATTCTTATACTCTGCTAATAAAAAGGTGACAGCCGTATATAGATTGTGTTCAGCTATACAATGATCTGCCAAGGTCCCAGGAGCATGATTGTCCGAGGATATGATGTGAGATATTTATATTGTGAGATGAAGGGAATTTTGTATAATTGAAATGTTTTATATTATTTTTAGCGTGTTGAATTTATATATATAATTTAAAAATTATTTTAAGCAATATAAATTATAACTTTTATAGTTTTTTTTTTTAATTTAAATTAAAAATTTACTTAACACCAAAAATTATATTAAACACAATTCTTATTCATTAATTTCATTTTTTACAGAATCCAAGAATACCGTTTACTTAACATTATTAATAATATTTTTATATAAATTATAAATTATAAATTATTTTAAACTTATATATATATTAAATTCTAAAATATTCATAAAATCAATAACAAATTTAAATCCAACTATTATTGATCATCAAGGAACTTGATAACCAATCGTCCATCTTAAATACCGCCATATCTTCGCCAAATCCAATAATGGCATCCGCCCTCGTCATTCTGTCATTCCTTCATCCTTAAATATGCTCATGTCACTGTCAATCTTCACTCAAATCTCCAACATAATATCCATGATCCAACTGGGGGTGGAATGACCATTGCGTGCCACGTTCAACCAATCCTCCATTAAATAAAACACAGTCACACTATAGTATCTACTCTGTATCTCCCATATTTCATTATTTTTATCTCCTGTAACTCATACAGAAAGTGGGGTAATATTGGACATGTAGTGTCAAGTTCCACTCCTTTTAATCCAAATTTTTGCATGCAAACCTTTGTGTCACTTGTGCCACAAAGCCTTCACTGTAGAGTGTGGAGTTAACACCTACCTCTCCATGACAAAAGCTACACATACCTTTTGACTTGGTTTTTTCACCTTTTGTCCATTCTTTGTTTGGCGTTTGGGACAACAAGCTCCACATACTTTTTTTCCATACCTCTATGTGAGTGTAACTTTGCACATTTTCTTTGCTTCAACCAATATCAAAAGCTTTTGTGAGCTTCTTCGAAGGCATGAATACATGTTTCAATCATGGAAATTAACAAAGTTTCTAAAACAAAAAATAACGATGGAGTTATCCTTTTCCATTTCAAATATGTTAGGATTCTATTGATAGTTTTTTAGAGATAACTATTAACTAACCCTTTACTTTTCCCTTTTCCTTAATATAAATTGCATCTCTTATTACATTTCTAATCAAGAGATTTACATCAAATACTGGATCAAAGGGCCAAGGACTTTTCATAAATGTTTCCTTGTCCAGTAGAAGAATAAATGATCAACATGTCAGCTTGGCTCCAATTTCTTGGGAATTAATAATTGTTTTGAAAAATGACTACTCTTGTTTGAATCTAGAACCATGTTTAAGCTTTGAAAATGGATTTTCCTCCAAATTTCTCTTGGAAAGGTCCTTATTAAAGGCTTCTCTATATCTCCTCCACTAGAATGAATGGCTTGTATGTTGAAAAGTATAGCAGAGCTCCCTTCTGAAAATCCTGATCATCCCATTGTCACCAAGAGCTCCTCCTTTTCCCCAAATTGGACCCAAAACAACATTGAGTACTTAATTATGATCCAACCTGAGAAATTTTGATTAACACTGCAACTCAAGAGCTATTAAATTTGAAGTGCGCTAATTTGATTTGTCATTCTTTCATTGAATAAGTATATTGTTTTTGAATTTGTCATTTGTGCTTGTAGTATGTGGTACTAACCTTGTTTCACTTGAAAGGGTTTTTATTCTTGGACTATGACAATGCTAGTAAGATTTAGGACTTTTGTAGTATTTGTACCCCATGATCATTTTTGCAAGATGTATGTTCTATGTGGAAAGAAATAAGCATTTAGTTATTACCTCCTAAACTAAAGCATTGTTTCTTTTATTAGGTGCCATGTAACGTCCTCTACAAATTGAGGACGAATGGGACCTAATATCCTATCCATACCCATAGACTATAGTCCTCCATAAAGGGGAAATATTGGGCAATTTTAGGGGAAACATGTCTTAAAAAACCGATTTGGAGTAAGGTTTACTCAATCACTTAAGAATATGAAACCCCTCTGCAAAATCTATAAATAAAGAAGGATTGAATTCATTTTGGATCACCAAGTGTGGATTAATTCATTTTTTCTTGAGCATTAGGTCTAATAGTTTTTGACCCCTTCTATCTCTTGTCAATTTCAGTGGTGAAATATTCCACTCTACTTGGCATTCCCTTATTATCTCACTGTTTGAGCACAACGGTCTCTGCCTGGTCAGCAAATTCTATTGGATATTGGTCTCTTGTCTTTTTCTGGACACAAGATTTCTGTTAAAGGTGAATGAATTTGGAGGATATTGTATGATAACTTAGTTCTATTTGGCATACACCTCCCTTGAAGGAAGCAACAAAGTTTCTGAGTCCTTAATATCTTGTAATGGGCAAATCACTTACCTTGGGCAGTCGATTCGTTACTGGCACCTTGAGTAACAAAAATCTTTGCTTTATTTAGTTTTTGCATGCACAGTTGGAAGGAGCAGTTCCCTAGTTATTAATTCTCAGCCTTTGCTAAGGAAGCATGTTTTCATATCTCATATCATATTCACTAGCGACAAAATTCAATTGTCTTATCTATCCATGTAAGGAAGGTGCATTAGGATTAGGAGTTAAGAAAGTTGAGACATTGTTGTACATATTTCCAGATTCATTGTACCTTCTAGACTAAAGGAAAAGTGAATAGTAGTGTTTGAAATTTTTAGTTATTTCTTGTTTCAAAGGGTAATAAATAGTGATGTGATTTGAGTTTCAAATCTATGTACTTGTTGTTACTTTCTTCAGCGGCATGTGCTTCCCTGTTCAGAACAAGGGGTTTTTCTATAATATCTAGCCTCCAAAGCTTCTTCAATGCAAACTAAATATCAAATCATGCCCTCATACTCCAAATCATCTAAGGCATCACCCTAGAGAAGTTCCAAAGTAGACCAATGAGCTTTGACAGGCCAACTCCAACCCCATGTCACTATAGTGTTGACATCACTACTAAAAAAATTATTCTAAAGTGTTGCATCCTACACCAATTCCTAAGATGGATGCCCAAAGGGGTTCTAGAACGAGGCTCAACCTTCATTACCACATTTAAGACTTTTCAAAGGGATCGGTCCCTTTAAACCATACCATTTTTTACACTTTCACAATTTGGCCATGTTCCTATCAATTTATATTTTGTATTGAAAAGTCGGTCCTATTTTACATGTCTATTAAATTTAGGAACAATTATAGGTCAAATCCAACAAAATGTCAACAAATTTGTGGGTTAGTTTGGCATTTCTCCAAATACTATCACACATGTATATATAATCATGCATTTTCCTTTTTAGATCTTGATTGGTTGAACAAAAAGGTTCGCTGCCTGTGTAATTTTGTCCCATACCTCCACATCAACACTCATAGATAAGAATATTTTTAATTCTTCATATGTGTGCACATTAAGGTCCCTTTTGGTTGCTATTTTTGATGGAGCAACCTCTAACAGTACACTTTTACTACAAAGATGTTGTCGTTGGATAGAAATCTCCAAAGGATTCTTACACTAGACATATAAATGGATATTGTATATCACAATAATAAGCATTAGCATATGAAGATGTGTAGATCCTAAAATATGTTAATTCAATCCATTACTTTTTCTTTCATGGCAGATTTCGTTCTGTAGAGTATATGTGATGTGGCACTTGACTGTGTTTGCATAAAAAAATCTAAGGCCAAACTCGGATTCTCATGTGTAATGAAAATTCAACATATTCCTTGTTCACCTAAGAACTACTTGTAACTCATCTTAGGGTACTCATGTACAATCTCACTCATCCCACTTAACAAGTTACCAAGATAAGACTCATCACATCCAACCTTGGTCTAAAACAATTAAGCAACACAATTTACATCTTGACATGCCATAGCACCTGACATGCCTTAGAATGCCTTGGAACTACGTGGCATGCGTTAACATCCCCTACATTCCTTGGCATGATTTGACACTCCCTAGCACACTGTGGCACTTCCTGACATGCTTTGGTAGTTTAGCATACCTTGGCATTTTCTATCATATAACCTTATCACTCCCTCCTTAACACACCTAGAACTCATTGAAACTCCCTTTCACACACTCTTATTCCTTAATTTCCATGCATTTTTAACTAGTGCTTCCTTATGTTTCTTTGGCACCCCCTAACACTCCCTAGCTCACCCTAGCACCTGACACATCTTGGCCTACTGCCTTAACACTCTAGCATTCCTTGGCACCACATAGTATACCTTGTCACGCTCTCCTTAGCACACCTAGACATTGCTGACACTCTTGTTCACAAACTCTTATTCATTCATTTCCATGCATTTTTACCTAGTTCTCCCTTATGTTTCCCTAGCACTACTTATCACTCCTTGACATGTGTTGTTACACCCTAGCACCTATGACATCTTGGCATGTCACCCTGGCCTCTAGCATGCCTTAACACTGCCTAGCATACCTTATCAATTTGTCCTTAGCACACCTAGAACTCACTGAAACTTCTCATCACAAACTCTTATTTGTTTATTTCCATTCATTTTGACATAGTTATCCCTTGTGTTTCCCTAGCACTCCCAGCTAACACTTCCTTACACGTGTTGGCACATCTTGGCCACATGTTGCCCTAGAACTCTAGCATTCCTTAGCATTACCAAGCATGCCTTGTAACTCCTCCTTAACACACTTGGAACTCACTAATACTCCATGCCAACACTCTTATTCCTTCATTTCCATTCATTATGACCTAGTGCTCCCTTGTGTTTCCCTAACACTCCCTAACACTCCTTGGCACACATTGGCACACCATGGCAATTGTCACATCTTAGTAGGGTTTCCTAGCACTCTATTGTCTATTGGCACTGCTTATCATACGTTCTCACTCCCTCCTTAGCACACCTATAACTTGTTAACACTCCCTATCACACACACCCATTAATTCATTTACTTTTAATTGAAACAAGTCCTCCCTTGTGTTTCCTTGGTAATCCCTAGCATGTGTTGGCGCCACATCCTAGAACCTAGCACACATTGGCATTCCTTAGCACTTGGCATGTCTTGACATGCCTAAAATTCCTTGGAACTTTATAAAATGTGTTAGCACTTCCTGAAATTCCCAGAACACTTTGGCACTCCCTAGTTTTCATGCCCTCGTATATAACCTTACTTTTTTTGTGACTTGGGAACCCAACCAAGTCATTGAAAAAATAGTGTTGTGCCTAGACCAAAGTCTCCCTTTGTCTCAACTGATTTTTCCATCCTCTTATCACAATCCTAGGCTTTCCTCCTACAATTCCTAATATGAAATTCTCTTAACACACTTCATCCATGGGACACCTATAATTCACTGACACTCCCTCACATAATCTCTTATTCATTCATTTCCATGCACTTCGACCTAGTTCTCCCTTATGATTCCCTAACACTCCCAAACACTCCTTGACATGAATTGACACTATCTTGCATATGTCAACATGCCTTTTCATTCCTTGGCATGCCATGGCACTCCTTAATTATCACTCCCTCATAACTACCATTATTTTCTTTTAAACTTAGCAACCAAGTCCTGCCTCCACTACAACAACTTGACCAAGTTACATTTACTACAACTAGACTATGCCTTGTTCCCCTAATGGACTATAAATCATCTTAGGCTTCTCATGTCCAATATTATCTCATCCCACTTACAAAGTAACCAAGTCAAGGCTCACATCCAACAATGCCCATAAAACAACTAAGCAACATAGTTTACATCTTCACATGCCATAACATATGGCATGTATAAGAATCCATTGGCACTACATGGCACACATTATCATCCCCTGCATTCCTTGGCATGATTTTCCACTCCCTAATAGACCCTATCACTACCTAACATGCCCTGACAGTCTAGCATGCCTTAGCACTACCTAGCATATACCCTTGTCACTCCCTCCTTAACACAATTGGAACTTGCTGGCACTCCCTATCACACACTCTTATCTATTCATTTCAATGAAATTTGAACTAGTTGTCCCTTGTGTTCTCCTGGCACTCCCTGACACACATTGGCACACCCTAGGACTTGGCACATCTTGGCATGTCACCCTAACACTCTAGCATTCCTTGGAACTACCTAGCATACCTTGTCACTCCCTCCTTAGGAAACCTAGATTTCACTGACAATCCCTGTCACGCACTCTTATTCATTCATTTCCATGCATTTGAAACAAGTGTTCCCTTGTTTTTCCCTGACACTCCATAACTCACCCTGGCATGCATTGGCACACCTTAGCAACTATCACATCTTGTCATGTTTCGTTGGCCTCTAGAATGCCTTAGCACTGCCTAGCATACCTTGTCACTCCCTCCTTAGCACAACCTGAGATCACTAACACTTCCTATCACAAACTCTTAATCATTCATTTGCATGCATTATTTTCACCTAGTGTTCCCTCGTGTTTCCCTAATGCTCCCTAACACTTCCTAGCACTATTTGGCATAGCTTGGCACCTAGCACATATTGGCTGCATGTCACTCTCGCACACTAGAATGACTTAGTGCTACTTAGCATACCATGCCACTCCCCTCTTACCACACTTGGAACTCATTGACACTCTCTATCACATGCTATTATTCATTCATTACCATGCATTTTGACCTAGTTCTCCCTTATGTTTCCCTAGCACTCACTAACACTCACCACACATTGGGACACCTAACTGCAATCAGTTTCACTAACAATCAATCCAAAAACCCTTCCAGAGTCTAGCTAGTTACTTGTTCTTCACTAAGATATTAGGGTTAATTTTATATAGTGTTCGGTGTGAAAATATTACTAGGTGTTTTTATCGCGTAGAGTAATTATGATCTTCCCCATGTACACAAGGAGAACTGAGAAGTGTTTCCTATAATCATGCATGTGGAACTTCAACATGTACATTAGGGTAACCACAAAATATTTATCATATTTAGACAATGCAAGGTGATAGGAAAATATTTACATTATACACGTGAATGTACTAATATTAGGACCATTAGCATCATATCCACATATTTACCACAAGACGAGGGTCATTACAACCCCTTAAAAATAGCCATAAGGCCTTCCTATTTTATAGCTCATTGACCACAAGGTTATAATTGAAAAACACATAGTTCCTTTAAAGACTTTTAGGTTGAGGCAGCCACTTCAAGCCCTTGAACTTAAGGATAATTAAATATTTGCAATTTTTTACAGCAATAAGTCCATTATGCACACTCCTCATCTTAGAGTTGGGTAGAGAGGGAGAACACTTGATTGATGCCAACCTTGTAAATGAAAAGCTTTGCCTACTCATTGGTTGGACACTCCACCACTAGTTGACACCACTAATAAACACCAAAATTCCAAGATACCCATAATATGTGCCCTACACCCAAGGGCTTAGATTACACCTCCATAAAATTTACCTTCAACTTTAGATGTCACAAAACAGTAATATCCTAACCCTATCCTATTTGTTAGATTTTTGTAGTTTTCTCCTTAACTAACATTTGTTTTTAACTATTTAATCCACTTACCATATACTCTCTTGTTTTCACTCACCTAGAATACAAGAACACTTACGTTTTTAATACAACCAAGTTAAGAGGGCATGTCTCTTTCTTGCACTTAAATGTTTTCAATACAGCCAAGTTAAGATCACATGTTTCCTTTTCAAATTCCAAAAATATAACATGTCTATCTCTATAAACTAATAACAAAATCATTGCATAAAAAAGGTAAGCTTAAAATTAATTTAAAATTAGATTATTATTATTATGATAAATACACCAAATATGGAAAAATTGTTTTCAAACACAACCATTAAACAAGTTTTAGTTTATCAAATACAACTACAAACTTATTAGGCGCACTTAGATCCATCTTAACATGGATCTATCAAGTGCCAAAAGGGATCCAATCTCTCGATGTGAAAACCTCGTTTTTGGCGCTTGGTAGATCCAGGTTAAGATGGATCTAGGTTGGTTATATAATACTATATACTATCTATATTTGTATCTATGTGTCTCTTTTTTATTCCCTCTCTCTATCTCACCCCCAAACATACACTCTCTCTCCATATCTATCTCTCTGTCACTCCATATTCCTCTCTGCCTCTCTCTCTTCCCTCTATCTCTCCTCTCTCCATCACTCCCTTGTCACTCGCTCTCTCTCTACCTTTCTCCCTCTATGTCTTTTTTCTCCCTTCCCTCACTCTCCCCCTCTAACTTTATCTCTCTCTCCTTTCTCTTAGCCCTCTCTATCCCTTTCTCTCTCACCTCCCTTTGTCCCCACCCCCCATCACTCTCTCTCTCCCCCTCCATCTTTGTGCCTCCCTCTCTCTCTCTTTCCCTTCTCTCCCTATCTTTATCCCCACCTATTCTCTCTCCTCTTATCTCTTCTCTCCCTCTCTTTCTATCCATATATCCGTTGTCACTCCCTCTCTCTCTATCCATATATCCCTTGTCACTCCCTCTCTCTCTCCACCTCTATCTCCCTATGCCTTAGTTCTTTCCTCCATCCACCTCCACCTCTATCTCCCTATCTGTTAGTTCTTTCCTCCCCCTCTCTCCCCCTATAACTCCATATCTCTCTCTCCCGCTCCAACTCCATATCGCTCTCCCCCACTCTCTTCTTCTCTCTCTCCCCTCTCTCCCTTCCTACCTCCTTCTCTTTGTCTCCTCCCATCACTCTCTCACTCTCTCTTTCTCGCTCTCTCTCTCTCTCTCTCCACCCTTCATTTTTGTCACTATCTCCCTCCCCCTCTCTTCCCTTCACTTTGCTTGCTATCATCAATTGGATCCTTAGTTAAGATAGATCTATGTTGGTTCTTACTAATATTTGTATTATATAAATTTCCCATCTTTAAATACAAAAGTATTCTCATTTTTTATTTTATTAAAACCTTAATTTAATTTATATGGGAATAATTTTAGTAGTCGTGAGGATAGAGGGTTTATAAACATCTCAAAAATTATTACAACCCTTTTCCTGTTAACTTCAAATAAAAAATGTTATAAAATTAAATTAAATTAAAATATTTTTATTGTGAAATAAGTTATGGATTTTGGGCATGTGGTATTGATAAGGCATGATATTGGCCCATGGTATTGTAACAAATCCTATTTACAAGTTAATAATATCCATGGTAAAGTGGGGGTGAATATCGATGGTTAAGAACCTTGTCATATTGTTATAAAATATTTAGATTGTGAAATAATATATGATTTTTTGGCATGTCATATTGATAAGCCATGGTATTAGCCCATGCTATTGTAACAAAGCCTATTCACAAGTTCATAATATCAATGACAAAACAGGGGTGGATATCCATGATTAAGAATCCTGTCATATTCTTATAAAATATTTTGATTTTGAGATAAATTATGTTTTTTGGGCATGCGATATTGATAAGCCATGGTATTGGCCCATGGTATTGTAACAAAGTCTATTTCCAAGTTAATGATATCCATGGTAAAGTGAGAATGGATATCCATGGTTAAGAATATTTTCATAAGCCATAGTATTGGCCCATGGTATTATAACAAAACCAATTTTTTACAATTTAATAACATCCACTATAAAGTGGGGGGGTGAATATCCATGGTCAAGAATCTTCTCATATTGTTCTAAAATATTTTGGTTGTGAAATAAGTTATGGTTTTTGGCCTTGAGGTATTGATAAGCCATGGTATTAGCTCATGGTATTGTAACCAAACCTATTCACAAGTTAATTACAAAATTAAAATATAATAAATTGAATTTTATTATTTTTATTATTAATTGAGACAACATGTAGATTTTTGCACTCATCCCCATACTTTTGAATTTTATTATTATTATTACTATTATTCTTTAACTAAGCCCATATTTATAATTGTTTACATACTTAAATTACACCTACACATCTACTCTATACTCTATACATATTGTAATTATTGTTTTTTAGGGAGGGAAGTTTTAACATTTTTGAAAAAATTCAGCCTTAATTTTGATGTAACAAAGCCCTCCTAATTCCAATCTTCATTTACTTTCTAAAACGAGTACTATATTTTCACTTTTCATAGGGCGGAGGGAAAACTAGTAGATATTTTCACTTTACTCTATACTCTATACATATTGTAATTATTGTTTTGTAGGGAGGGAAATTTTAACATTTTTGAAAAAATCAGCCTTAATTTTGATGTAGCAAAGCCCTCCTAATTCCAATCTTCATTTACCTTCTAAAACGAGTAGTATATTTTCACTTTTCATAAGGCTGAGGGAAAACTAGTAGATTTTCACTTTTCAAAGGGTTGGAGGGAAAACGAGATTGAAGAGAGTTGTGAATTAAATTTTCACTTTTCATAAGGCGGAGGGAGGGAAAACTAGTATCATATTTTCACTTTTCACAGGTGGGAGGGAGAATGAGATTGAAGAGAGTTGTGAATTAAGGTTTTACCACTAGCAGACTGATATCTAACCCCACCATTAGATCTTCAATCCATTAATGGTGCCCAAGTATGTTTCATTTCTAACCTCGCTACATTTCCACCCCAATTTTAGTCTTCTTCCACACAAGGAGGACTGGTTCAAAATTCACTATTTTTTTCATCCTTTCTTTTAAGTTTAACAGTAGTATATTTTCACTTTCCACACAAGGAGGACTGGTTCAAAATTCACTATTTTTACATCCTTTATTTTATGTTTAAGAGTAGCATATTTTCACTTTTCACAAGGCAGGAGGGAAAATGAGATTGTAGAGTGTTGTGAATTAAGGTTTTACCAGTAGCTGACTGATATCAAGTCCCACCATTGGATCCTCAATCCATTAATGGCACCTAGGTATGTTTCATTTCTAGCCTCGCTGCATTTCCACCCTACTTTTAGTCTTCTTCCACATAGGGAGGAGTACACACACCTTAGATCCCCCACCATTGGATCTTCAATCCATTAATGGCACCCATGTATGAACCCCACCATTGGATCTTCAATCCATTAATGGCGCCCAGGTATGTTTCATTTCTAACCTTGCTGCATTTCCACCCCAATTTTAGTCTTCTTCCACACAGGGAGGAGTACACACACCTCAGATCCCCCACCATTGGATCTTCAATCCATTAATGGCACCCATGTCTGTTTCATTTCTAACCTCGTTGCATTTACACCCCACTTTTAGTCTTCTTCCACACAGGGAGGAGTACACACACCTTAGATCTCTGGTTCAAAATTCACTATTTTTTTATCCTCGCTTTTAAGTTTACGAGTAACATATTTTCACTTTTCACAGCGCGGGAGGGAAAACGAGATTGAAGAGATTTGTGAGTTAAGGTTTTACTTCTTCAATCCGTTAATGGCACTGAGGTATGTTTCATTTCTAATGGCACCCAGGTATGTTTCATTTCTAACCTCGCTGCATTTCCACCCCACTTTTAGTCTTCTTCCACACAAGGAGGACTCGTTCAAAATTCACTATTTTTTTCATCCTTTCTTTAAAGTTTAAGAGTAGCATATTTTCACTTTTCACAAGGTGGGGGAACATAGGTAAAATCATTTGTATTTTTCCTTCTTTTATGGTTTGTCTCTATAGAGTTGATTTTACTGGGTGTACATTGTATGCATCTCAAAATTTTTCTTTTCCAAAAAAACTCTCCTGGGAATCCCAATGCATGTTTCCCCACATTCATGGATGGCATCCCTGGTAAACCCATTGGCATTGACTAGTGCACCTCACCCAAGGGATTTCAAACAGGGAAACTGCCAGCACAGAACTAGCCAAATACCCGGTAACATTAATGACATTCGGTTTGGCTAACCCCTTGGGCTCAATAAATCATAATCAACTACACTATTTTCCATATTAACATATTGATCCTATTTAACATTTTGTTAGAGTAACAATAACAATCCAAGCTTGTTCCTATTTTTATTTTGGTTTCTAATTCCTTTTTTGGTGTGGTGACAACTTTATATTACTGTATAGATGTTTATTTTTGTCAGAGTATATGTTGAAAAGTAGATGCTCTCTTACATTCTACCTTGTTTGTTATGTATTGATGGAGTTCAGTTTCATTAGTTGTGACCAAAGAACTGTGTCAGGCATGTATACAAGGATTCTTATAAACTGAACATTTTCCTTAAACAAGCAAAGGAGAAACTTAATGCTACATGTTTGTATCTCAAGGAACTTCCAATCCTAATAAATGAGGTGAAATTTAAGTGTTTCCAAAATCCAAATCTCAGGTTTTGTGAGTTCACTCATATATGGTCTCGGAAAAACGAAATGAAATTTAATTATTTCCAAATCTTAAGTTCTGTGAATTCACTCATATTTGGTGCTGGAATCTTTTGAGAAAACGGGAAGAATTTCTTTTAGTTGCATTAATTTTTTCCAAAAATAATACTAAAATTCTCCCTGAAATGGCTTTGGGAATGAAAATTCCCTAAATATTTTTAGGGAAACAACCCAAAATACTTTTTCCAGATTAGAGTTTTATAACACTAGATACTTAAATAGTCTTCTATTTTCTACTGTAAATGTCTCGTAGAGTCTTCCCAGAAACTGATCAAAAAATTAGGTAGATGCGTTGGATGAACTAAATAATTTTTAATGAATAACCACTCAACATAAATGATATATTAGATTGCATAAATATATAACTTAGGAGCATGAAATGAAGAAGAAATCTCAACGCGGTTGACATATTCTTAATTGAGTTGAATGAGGCCAGGAATAACTTTGACTAGAGGGTGTTGAAAATGGCATAATTTTGTTCTGGTTGGATATATGTAGAACTAAAAATCAGCAGTTTTCTTGCTTGCATAACTTGGGAAGATTTTTGTATCTCAAGTCTCAACCTTATTGAATAATATGATTTATGCCTTGCAATGTTGAGATATGATTTGATACCACTTGCTAGTAACCTAAACACTTTGGATGAAAATTTAGTTGTGAATTTTACTTGCAAAAGATATAAGTGAAAATATAGATTAATTGTACCTTGTGTAGAACTTCCTTGAAATTATGCTACTGCTTGAATGAATAAATCTGAAACTAATTGTTGCAGAAAGACAAAAAAATATCTCTACCAATTTGTAGTGGAATAGAACATAAATAAAACACAGTCACACTATAGCAAAAAAACAAAATTTTCTAGGGAACCCAACTGGGAAAACCCTTTGCTAGTTGTAGAAATTTAAAATACTATGCATATTAGACTTTGAGACACCTTCTTCAAGACCAGGTTCATCAATGCTTATTGCTTTCCATATTCATTTTCATAAGCATTAGGGTTCTTGTCTGTCAAATCAGAGTAGCTAGAAAGTGTCCCTTTTATTTCAGAAAGCAGATCAGGATTAACTTCATCCAAGAATCCCCTAGAAAGCTCATCAGTAGCAACAAGAAAGGTCTTTTTTTATTTTATTTCATCACATGCATCCATCATAATCATCGATTTGTCCTCATTACTTTCACAACCGTTTTCAATTTTATATGCAAAAGGTAATTTAGTATGATATAATCCTCAGGTAACCAAATCTAGACATATTGTTGGTTAATTTATGTTGTTTGAAGTTTATTGAGTTTGAGTTTTATCATGAAACTACTAGAAGCGTAATAGAATGGGTGAGTTGATTGTCTTGATAACAATTTTATGGTTCGATCTAGTCCTTGAAAGGAACTTATAGTTGATGGTCAAAATTTCACATTCCTTTCATTTTTTTGTCTTCACATATAATGAATATCTTTATGTTATAACCTCTAGCTAGATATATACAGTAAATGCCACTTAGGAGTTTGATGCCATCATTTTGGAGATTGAGCTTACTCTACTTAACTTTGTTTGAGTTGAAAATATCATTAGATCCCATTATATTGTCTATTCCAGAGCATGAATCCAATTTACCTCTATTTTAGTTTAAAATGTAATTAGATCTTTCTATATCATATTTTGCAGAGAATGAATCCAATTTCTCATAGTCTATTTTCTTGACGTATAACAAAGCTAGTTTAATTCATTAAACTTACTTTTCATATTCTATTTGTTGATTGGGTATTCTGCATGCCACATCTACATTGGAAAAGGGGCATATTTAATGAAGTGTAGAAGGAGAGGGAAGCTTCAGTTATGTCCTTTCAAACTTTCTAAGGTATGTAATAAAATTTAAAAACAAAATCTCCATAGAATGTTGTGCTTTAATGTTTTCTTTTGATAATGGATTATTGATGTGATCCCCCCTCTCTTACACACAACCAGAGTCCAAACATATCATGTTTTTTGGGGATATGTGGAAAATGGACAGATTTACGCTAACCATTTATCTATAAATTTACACTGTAGAAGATCAAACATTTACAGTTGAATATTTCCTTGCCACTAAATTAGAGTTGAAGAGTCAGACTCCTATTTTTCAGTCATATTCATCACTTTTAAATCAATTTATTTCTGACTCTGTATAGACCTTCCATGGGAGGGTAAAGAGTGATCACTACCATTGCTTAATCTTTCTGCAGATCAAGTAAAGATTCCAAATGTGTATAAATTAGTGGCTCCTTGGAGAATCCCAAGAGTGGCGCTATTCTAGCAACAAGAAATTCGTTTATTTTGAGTTCTTCATTAGTGCATTGATAGTATATTGTTTATTCCATATAATATCTCAATAGTCTATGATCAAATTACAGTTAAGCCTGTCATAATATTTTGACTTACCCTCTTTTAGAGGGAAACTAGAGTGCGTGTCAAAATTGCGCATCACAATTGTATCATGCAAAGTTTACCTGGGAGAAGTTTTGTGGATCTAAGCACTAAGATACCTGTTGGAATTCAAGAGGCAACAATACTACAAAGTGGGAAAAAGGTTTCACAGTTAGCCTGGATTTCACATTATGGTTGGAGTCGGTTTGTTGGCAAGATGTTGGATACCCCAACTTCCTTTTTATGACTGAGTGCAAGATTGAATCCTTCAACATATTCCTCGCTCAATTGTCATTAAGTGATGCTTTTTCTTAGAAGTGATGCACACCTATAAACTTTACTAGAGTTGTTCTTGAGTCTTTGGAGCTGGTTAGGTTTTCAAAGAACACATGTACAAGAAGAGGAGAAATAGTATGCCTAGCTAATTTGAAGTTATCTACCTGTGAATAGGGTGTTCCCATTCATAAACCTGAAGATTCGCTCTACTTCTTTCTAGTGAACAACTTTGGGACTTGCCATGAATCATGAGACAATTCCAACCCCATAACTATAAACTTCTTATTTAAATATATACCCAATAGATTAGAATCTGCACAAGGAGAACTCCATTCTTGTTTTGAAAGAACCCACAATTGACTTGTACCATGCTATTTAATATTTCTTGTATTTATTCGCATCCTTGGTCTGTGACATAAAGATGCAACATGCTACCTTGCATTTTCTATACTAACACTCCTAAAAAATAATAAAGTATGCCCAAGTATATCATTTCAAATGATCTATGTAGCTCACCTTTTGGTTTTTCAA
The DNA here is from genome assembly GCA_000404065.3 of Pinus taeda. NCBI lineage: Eukaryota > Viridiplantae > Streptophyta > Pinopsida > Pinales > Pinaceae > Pinus > Pinus taeda. The sequence goes on along the minus strand of APFE030912281.1, from coordinate 21,030 downwards.
TTATCAAAGTTGTTTCTCTGAAGGTGTTTCTCCTTCATTAGAGCAGAAATGCACTGTAGTTTCCATTTAGGGGAGAAGTGTACCCAGTAACAACCTTGGCCTGTGTGCAGATGGGTTGAATGCACATTAGACTCTATATGTTGTTTTGAAGGTGTTTCTCCTTCAACAATACTTCATCTTAGTAGATACTTTCTATCTGCACCTTTAGTAGATGCATGCAGCCTTGGGATACATGTTGTAGATTATAGTTTTCCTCTGAGGTTGTAGCAACGATGAAAGAAGTGCATCGATTTTAGGCATATTTAGCTTGCTTTTATAGTATGATTTAGATGCTTACTTTTCTTAATTTAGGTTTTTTTCTTAATTATGTTTTATGCACATATTTATCTTTAAGAAAAGTGCACAGTAGAGAAGGCTTCTATATTTTGAGCAGGGGACACACTTCTAGGTAGGAGGTACTCTATTCTAGGAAGCTTTTGCCATGCAAGTTAGGTGCTTTATCCAAGAATCCCAAGAGGCGCTATTATAGCAGTAAGAAATTCATTTATTTTGAGTTCTTCATTAGTGCATTGATAGTATATTGTTTATTCCATGCAATACCTCAATATTGTATACAACCATATTTAGTATGATTTTATAGTTTGATTTAGATGCTCACATTTCTTAATTTAGGTGTTTTTCTTAGTTTTGTTTTATGCACAGATTTACCTTTAAGAAAAGTGCACAGTAGAGAACGGTTCTATATTTTGAGTAGGGGACATAATTCTAGGTAGGATGTACTCTATTCTTGGAAGATTTTTCCATGCAGGTTAGGTGCTTTATCCGAGAATCCCAAGAGGCGCTATTGTAGCAATAAGAAATTTGTTTATTTTGAGTTCTTCATTAGTGCATTGATAGTATATTATTTATTCCATGCAATACCTCAATATTGTATGAACAAATTACAGTTGAGATTGTCATAATATTTTGACATACCCTCTTTTAGAGGGAAACTAGATTGCGTGTCAAGATTGCACGTCACAATTGTAACATTTAGAGTTTACCTGGCATGAGTTTTGTGGATCGAAGCAGCCAGATACCTATTGGAATTCAAGAGGGAACAATACTAAAAGTGGGAAAGAGGTTTCACAGTTAACCTGCCTTTCACATTATGGTTGGAGTTGGTTTATTGGCAAGATGTTGGATACCCCAAATTCCCTTTTATGAATGAGTGCAAGATTGAATCCTTCGACATATTCCTTGCTCAATTGTCATTAAGTGATGGTTTTTCTCAGAAGTGCTTCACATCTATAAACTTTACCAGAGTTGTTATTGAGTCTTTGGATGCGGTTATCTTTTCAAGGCACACACGTACAAGAAGACGAAAAATAATATGCTCGACTAATTTCAAGTTATTTTCCTGTGAATAGGGTGTTCCCTTCCATAAACCTAACAACTTGCTCTACTTCTTTCTAGTGAACAAATTTGGGACTTTTCATGAATTGTGAGACAATTTCAACCCCATAACTATCAGTTTCTTATTTAAATAATAATTAGTCAACAACTCAACATTTTACAATGCTCAACAATCCATTAATATAATAAATTCATTTTAATATATACAAATAAGAGACCCAATGTTATACAAAATGGCACGATGTAAAGGTCCACAATAATAAAAATGCATAGAACCCACACAAGGAGAATTCAATTCCTATTTCAAAATAACCTGCAATCGACTTATACCATGCTATTTAATATTTTATGTATTTCTTCGCATCCTTGGCTTGTGACATAAAGACGAAACACGTTACTTTGCATTTTCTATACTAACACTCCTAAACAATCATAAAGTATGCCCAAATCTGTCATTTCAAATTATCTATGCATCTCACCTTTTGGTTTTTCAATTATCAAATTTGTTACCTATATTGATGATATCATCGACAACTGAGGCCACAGTGACAATATCTGTTAGAGTTTTATTCGTGTTGCACTAAAGGTGTTTTTCCTTCAGCAGCACTACAATACATTGTAGTTTCCATTCAGAGGAGAAGTGTACCCAGTAGCAGCCTTGGTCTGTATGAAAATGGGTTGAATTCACAATAGACTTTATCTATTGTTTTGAAGGTGTTTCTCCTTAAATAGTACTTCATCTCAGCAGATCCTTTCAATCTACACCTTCAGACAATGCGTACAGCCTTGGGGTACATGTTATAGATTCCAGTTTTGTTGTGACGGTATAGTAACGATGAAAGAATCGCATCAATTTTAGGCATCTTATTGTTGTTGTATCAAAGCATGCTTGTCTAGTGTTTCCCAAACTTATATAGAGCCATATTTATTATACTTTTATAGTTTGACTTAGATGCTCACTTTTATTAATTTAGGTGTTTTTCTTAGTACTATTTTATGCACAAATTTATCTTTAAGAAAATTGCACAATAGAGAAGGGTTCTATATTTTGAGTAGGGGACACTCTTCTAGGTAGGAAGTACTATATTCTAGGGAGCTTCTATCATGCATGTTAGGTTCTTTATCCTATACAGAGTTCCAAGTCCTTACCTCCTTGACAAAGTCCCTGCCAGACAAGACACTGGTGGATAGAGTTCCAAGTCCCTAAAGTTTTCAAAAACCCACCTGACCGTAGCTACTTAGCCTAAAATCCTTTACATTCCAATCATCTCTTGGCTGTGATTTCATAAGGAGAGCCCTCTCTGGTTTGGTAGGGCTATCTACCAAACTAAAAGCTTGGTTTGTGGTTACCTCCGTCAATCTCTTCATAAGCCTGGGACATTATGGAGGATAACAGAGGGCATGACAACTAGGGAGTGCCAAGGTGTTCTAGTGAATGTAAAGTTCCCAAGTCATGTGTGGAGTACTAAAGAAGGTATGTTTTGATGATTATTTCAGTGTCTTTTCATTAGAACTTACAAGACTTTTTGCATCATGAACTCGGAAAATGATAAAGAATTGTAATAAAACATGTGAGATTAATATGCAAGACGAAAACGCTGACAATTGTCATTTCCTTATGTAGGAAGGAGAAAAAACGAGAAGTTTCCGTTATAAAGGAAAAGACAAAGACGGGTTAACTGTTGTCCCTTCGATGGGAGACCGCATGCAAACAAGATCAAAGCGGATAAGCCCGGGAAGGGAAGCGGAGATATCAGCTCGACGCAGAAAAGAGAAGGAATAAGAGAGAGCTAACGGTTCAACGAATCCCTCAGGATCCTTGATCCTGAGGGATCACTATTTTATCTATTTATACACTTATATATCTTCGTCGCCACCCTTATATAAGGGGTAGCACTATTAGCTCAGGAGAGAGAGTTAGATGTTATTATGCCTTTATGTAATTTCTTTTAAAGATCAAAACTTTGATCATCGTGTCTTGTTAAGAACTACTCTACTGTAATTTTACTTAATTCATTAACACAAACTTGGTTACTATTTCATCTTTGAGTCCGAAATAACTTCAAGTGGTGTACCCCTGAAGGCTAAGGGCCTGGCCCTGGAGGACACTTGCTCTTGTACCATTACGCTTGGTTTTGCGTGGTTTGCTTATCGACGTGATTTTGGTAATCTAATATGTTTTGTAAGTTTACATCACATGCTCTATTATGCTTAAATTACTAAGGTTTCTGAAGATATAATTGTTATATTGACTCCGCATCATATTACTATTCTTTTAGGTGTTGATATAATATTGCTAGTCTTTACGGAATACTGTTGTTGTTCCATTACAGAGCTTTTGTGTTGTGCACTTGTTCCTTAACATTACAAAATTCATCTTGGAAGTTTTGTTCTTTGTGATTGTTGGATTCCTGAATACTACTGTTCTATCTTGAAATGCCATCATATTCTTTCTAACTGAGGTAATAACTAGATCAGATTACTATTTGAGTATGCTGTGTGTATATATGGTTTTCAGCGCTGTTACATAATGTATCAGTAATCGGTGTTGTTCCAATATGTCCGCAAGAGTGAAGGATTGTCACTTGATTCCTATAGATTATGATTAATGCAATTGATTTAATAGACTAAGATGTCAGGGCTTGTTAGACTTAGTTGCTGTTCTATTTCTTGGCTGTTGTTCTATTTCCGAATTGTTGTTCCATTTCAGACTCGTTGTTCCATTTTAGGTTTGCTGTTCCATTTCAAGTTTGTTGTTCCATTTCATTGCTGTTCAATTTCTTTTCCGTTCCATTTCTTATCTGCCATTCCATTTCTTGTTATTCGTGTGAAGAACGATCTTAGGCTATAGTGAGCATTGACATCTATTGTCCAGCTCCCAGATCCCTGATTTGTTCTATGATTTCCTTTTCTATCAGTTTCCAAATGGATGGGTTATTGCTACCAAACCCTTGACTGATAAATTACTTAGTTTTCTGAATGTGTGATTTAATCTTTTGAAGTAATTAAGCTATAAACAAGCATCCATTTACTCTTGTATTTTCAAACACTGTGCTACTAGCATTACTCTGGCAAATGATAGCCTCAGACTGAGACACTCTTTGAAATAAAAAAATGTTCCCGGATTGACATATTAATGTAAGGTAACTAGAGGTGAAAGGGAGCCTTTTTATAGCTCCACATTTTAGTGTCGTTGCCGGGGAAAGAGTGTAGCCATTTGCTCTTTTTCTCAGAGTAGTGTACGAACCTGCTAGAGAAGAATTGGGTTTTGAAAACGGAAGGTAAGAACCTACCTATGGAGCATGTAAAAGCCCTACTCCTCTGCCCTCTTTGCTGCAGATTTGCTGCTGTTTGTTTAAATAAGATTTAGTAGTTAATTTGAGTGCATGACTAAGCAGAAAAAGCCAGAAAAAAAATCAAAACCTCTACCCAAGGCAGAAAAGCTAAGGGGCCGGTGACCCTTGGCCGATCAACCTTCATAGACGAAATCTACAAGAAAGCCGAATCTCAGCCATTAGTAGGACCTAGGAAAGTTATTTCTAAACAACCTACTAGTTCCCTTCAGGCCACAGGTTCACCATATGTAGCCTTTGTTGAGGTGCATAGTCAAACTGAAGAGCAGGACTTTCAAGAAATTGAAAATTCTACTTCAGAACTATTGCAGGAAGGGAATTTCAGTAATCTTTGTGAAGGAGGAGGAGAGATAGGGGAAACTGAGGAACCGAGATCTCCCCTCTTGAGACAACTCAGCCATTGAACAACCCAAACAAAGGAAGTGTTGCAAGAATCATCTTTGAAGAAACTCAATCTCCTCAGATAATAGTCCCAGATAGAGGAAGTTCTATTAAAATTATTCCTGTTAAAGCCATTCCCTCTCAACCTAAGAATACCCTCCTAGATATCCCAGAAGGTTATTGGCATATATTCGACCCAATGGCTCAAAACCATCCAAACACCCAAAACTCTACATTACAATACCCCAAGTGGATTCTGCAGCAAATGCGCCTAGGAAAGCAATCCCTCTTCAACATATCCCTACATTCCACGGTCTTACATCAGAAGACTCGGATGCATTTTTATTTGAATTTGATGTACTGTGCAGGGAATATGATTACACCACCGACCCCCAAAAACTGAAACTATTTCCCTCTACACTAAAAGGGGCTGCTTTAAGATGGTTTATCAGATTAGGTGGTAGGGTTATAAATAACTGGGAACAAATGAAAGAATATTTTCTAAAAAAATATCAGGACTATTGCAGGTCTAGAGAACTGAAGGACGAAATATTCCAGATGATAGCTAGACCAAACGAAACATTAGAGGAGTATGTGGAACGTTTCCAGTATAATATGCAAAGATCTCCTTATGCATCACTACGTTTACCTGATAATGTGTTGAAAACAACATTAATAAGGGGCATGAAGGAACAATGGATCGAAACATTAAACATTATGGGAAAAGGAGATATTATCAAGAAAGCTTTGCTGACATTATTGATTTATGTATCAGGAGCTTGAGAGGCAACACAGGAGTAAAACCGACAAAACATGATCGGTTTGTAGGAGATAATAAAATCTCGTTAGAAGGAGTAACATGTGTAGAAATTGGAAATTTATTGGAAAATTTTAAAACTGATATATTGGGGAAACGAACTACACAACTTGATATTTTGCAGGCCAAGTAGAAGCAAATGGAGGCAGAACAGAATTTGGCAATCTTCTGTCCCAGATGTAGGAAGAAGCATAGCCATAAGGAGTGTCCACTGGATGCAGTCCGAACATGCGCCATCTGCACAAAAGATCACCTTACAGAAAGCTGTCCCTCACTTCCTGGACTAAAAGCAGTATATAAGGAAGCAAAAGAAGAGCCAGAATCAGTGTATTTGCTCAACCAGCGCCGTCAGTGGCAGCCGTGACAATCTGGTATGTTTCTAGACCCAACTTCTTCTTTTCAGTCTCTGTAGTATAATGCTCAACAGTATAATATGTGGCAAAGTCAACTCCAACCCCCATTTTCAAACTGGCCACCACAGTCGTTTCCTTCCTCAAACCCATGGCAAAATCAGGGAAGCCAATTTGGTTGGCCGAATATTCCTTATACCCCACCATATTGGCAAAGAAACCCATACCCACCACAATGGACTCCCCCTACTTCACAAAGCTCAGCTTGGCAGACAAATTGGCAGAGACCAATGCATTAGCCAGTAGGAACCATTCCTCTCCCTCAGCCTACACTGCCAGCCTTACAACAAAATCCCCAGTCTAATCTGAGACCTCAACTCCCAGCCCAACCCAACCCCAATCCAAATAACGGACTGGTCCAATATCTCCAAATCATAAAAACACCAGAAGTAGGAGCCGATCTGAGGGAGTGTAATGATATTGAGTTAAGATCTGGGCGTATTATTGAAACCGAGGGAGATAAGATAGTTGAGGTTGAAGACCAGTTACCCAGAGAACATCTGTCACAAGAAGAGTATGCGAATAAAAAACAAACTCATAATCAAGCAACCACATCCTCTCCCCCATTCCCAGAACGATGAGTCATACCTCGACCTATACAATATCCTGATTTTGACATTATGGGAGAATTACAAAATTTGTACATAAAAATTCCATTCCTCCAAGCCTTTCAAGACATCTCGATATACGCAAAAACTATCAAAGAATTGTACATAAAGAAATGAAGGAGGAATATAACAAATAATCCAAAAGTCCAGGTAGTCGGCACTCTATCTGACTTATTATCAGGAAAGAAACACCCATTAAATACGAAGACCCAGCAAACCCAATAGTAACTGTCCAAATTTATGGCCAGACCCTGTCCAATGCCTTAGTTTATCTTGGAGCTGCAATCAATATCTTAACAACCACTACTTGCCAAAAGCTAGGCATTACATCTGTAGAACCCACCTCTACCTTGCTAGAATTGGCTGACCGATCTGTGGTTATGCCAGAGGGCATACTGCATGATGTCATGGTCTCTCTTGACTCCTGGGAATATCCAACCGATTTTCTGATAATAAATCCCAAAACTTGACTTGATGGACATCCATTGATTTTAGGTAGACCTTGGCTCGCCACTGCCGATTACTATATTGGCTGTCGGCAAAGAAATATGATCATAACCAGAGGAACATATATCAAGAACTTAGTTCTATATCCTCCAGTGCAGCCAAGTGTCACAATAGTCAAAACTAATAGGCACCCTGTATCATACCTTACTGATAACATTAGATCTCCATTAACTATACAAGGGGCACTTGATTTCAAAGACCAAACAAAATATGATGCCATTAATAATTTCATTATTCAAACTGAACTCACATCTCGCACACAATGTCATATGATAAAAGCAGCATTCGATAATGAATTCGAAGAAGATCCTTTGAAAGATACACATGATCATACAATTCCTGTCACCTCTGTTGCAAATAGTAAAATTGTGGAAATTGAACTGGGAAAAACCTTAAACATTAATGCCAACCTCACATCCGAACAAGAAATGAAGCTCATCCATGTGTTAAGGAAATATAAAGAATCATTTGCATGTGACTACCCTGATATGAAAGTAATTGATCCCCAGTTATGTCCACACCACATTTACATAGAAAAAGATGTGAGACCTGTTTGATAGCCTTAGAGGAGACTAAATCCTCATCTAAAAGATGTGGTAAAAGCTGAACTTCAAAAACTTTTATATGTCAATTTTATCTACCCTACCTCTGATAGTAAATGGGTCTCTCCGCTTATGGTGGTACCGAAAAAGAATGGGAAATGGAGAATCTGTGTGGACTACAGGGAGATAAATAAAGCAACACAAAAGACCACTTCCCTCTCCCATTCATCGACCAAGTATTAGACACTTTGGCAGGAAAGAAATTATTTTCTTTCCTGGATGGTTTCAGTGGATACAATTAGATACAGATTGCCCCTGAAGACGAAGACAAAACTAATTTTACTTGTCCTTGGGGAACATTTGCCTACCGAGTTTTACCTTTTGGCTTATGCAATGCTCCTGCCACATTCCAAAAGGGCTATCCTTAGCATTTTTGCAGACTTAATAAATGAAGGACTTGAAGTACATATGGATGACTTTACACCATATGGAGATGATTTCGATCCAGCACTAGATACACTAGAAAAAGTACTACAACGTTGCATTGATACTAAGCTTTGTTTAAGCCATGAAAAATGTTATATGATGATGATGGAAGGACTTATCCTAGGACACTATATTTCAGTAGCTGGCATTCGGGTAGACCCAGCCAAAATCCAAATACTTTTGCTTATTCCTACTCCCACCACTCAAACAGAGGTACGTATTTTTCTTGGATTTTCTGGTTATTAGAGGAGGTTTATAGAACATTATTCACGTATTGCTACACATTTGTATGCACTAACTGGTAACGTTGATTTTTTTTTTACAGAAAAATGTGAACGTGCTTTCAAGGATCTGAAGAAGCTCGTATCCACAGCCCCATTCCTTCGAGGACCAAATTGGGATTTTCCATTCCAAATATCATCTGATGCCTCAGATACAACCATTGGAGCGGTCCTTGGGTAGGAAGAGGATAGGAAACCATATGCAATTTATTACATTAGCAAAAATTTATCCCCTACTGAATTAAACTACATTGTTACTAAAAAAGAATTTCTAGTTGTAATACATGCTGTCAATAAGTTTAGACATTACATTACTGGATATCCTATTATCTTGTTCACAGATCATTCTGCCATAAAATATTTAGCAAACAAGCCTATCACAAATGGCAGAATAACTAGATGGTTGATTTTATTGTGGGAATTTGATATTACAATCAAGGATCGACCTGAGAAAGAAAATCCTGTAGCCGATTTTCTCTCAAGAATTCCAAAGCCAATTGATGCAACAATAATTGAAGATCAATTTCTGGACAAGCATCTATTTGCTGTGGTTGTTCAAACACCCTGGTATGTTGATGTTGCCAATTACCTAGCAGTAGGTAAACTACCAAAGCATCTAACCCCTAATGAGCAGAAATAGATTGTTCAACGGAGTACTTGATTTTATTGGATTAGGGGCTATTTGTTCCACACAGGGGTAGACATGCATATCAGGAGATGCGTTCGAGACGATGAAATATTTGACATTTTGAAAGCCTGCCATGACGGACCATGTGGTGGAAATTTCACCGATCGTAGAACTAGACATAAAGTGCTACAAATAGGGTATTATTGGCCCACAATTTTCAAAGATGCAAAGAAATTCATCCAAGCCTGTGACAGTTTCCAGAGAGCAGGACGACCTCATCAGTCTGATGAGATGCCTCTGAAACCACATCTAGTCATCGAACCATTTGAGCATGGGCTCTTGATTTCATTGGACCAATCAATCCATCATCAAACTAGAAAACATATATTTTGGTGGCAACAGAATATGTCACCAAGTGGGTTGAAGCAGAGGCATTGCCAAGAGCTACAAAAGACTCTGTCATACAGTTCCTGTTCCATGTATTTGTACGTTATGGCCTTCCAAGAGAGATAATTACAGACGGTGCACCACAATTTGCTGGGAACAGAATAGCTGGAACACTCAACAACTATCATGTCCAGCATAAAATCACTACTCCATACCACCCACAGGAAAATGGGCAGGTAGAAAGCAACAATAAAATAATAGAAGCAATCCTAACAAAAATCGTTGCATCACATAGACATGATTGGGCTGCCAAACTACCTGAAGCACTGTGGGCTTACAGAACAACATGGAGAAGTACCACTGGTTACTCACATTATCAACTAGTGTTTGGAAAATAACCCATTTTCCCCATAGAATTCGAAATCCAAACATTACGAATAACACAGGAAGTTGGCTTAGATCTAACTAAGGCACATATTAATCGACTACAACAGATCAATGACCTAGACGAAATTAGGCTCTCTGAACTTCAAAACACTGCTTTGATCTTGCAGCAGAGATCTAAATGGCATGATGCTCTCATTAAAAATAAAGTCTTCCACGAAGGAGACTGGGCTCTTTTGTACAACTCCAGGTTTCAGGACTTCCCTGGGAAACTCCAGACTCGTTGGTTGGGACCATATGAAATTCAGAAGGTACATGACAATGGTAACCTTACTCTAATCACTATTGATGGTTCTGGATATGCCTTCAAGGCAAATGGCCACCGAGTTCGTCTCTATCGCAAACCACTCACTCGGGAGTCCTTCTGCCAGCAGCTATGCGAAGATTCAGATATGGAGATTTTGGGGGAGGAAGAGAAGTCTTCCAAACCTGTAATTCATTAAGGAATTTACTTCTTTTTATAGTTTGTACATAATTTCTTTTCTTGAATCATTTTTGTACATATTTTTGAATCAACGTTTTGTTGTTACTATTTCTGTTGTTCATTTTTTCAAAAGAACAACATTTTCTTCTAGCTATTCCTTTTTCAAAAGAACAACCACTTTTGAATCAGCCGTCATTTTGCTGTAATTTTGTTCTTTTTCTTTATTTCTGTGTTTTGTTGTTCCTTTTCCAAAGGAACAACATTTTTTATTTCTGCTATTCCTTTTCCAAAGGAATGGCATTTGTGTTTTTTTGCTGTTCCTTCTTCCAAAGGAACAACATTTTTTATTTCTACCGTTCCTTTTCTAAAGGAATGACATATGTGTGTTTTTGTTGTTCCTTTTCCAAAGGAGCAGCATTTTCGATTTCTGTTGTTCCTTTTCCAAAGGAACGACATTTCTTTGTATCTTGCTGTTCCTTTTCCAAAGGAACAACATTTGTGTGTTTTTGCCGTTCATTTTCCAAAGGAACAACATTTTTGTTCTCTATTGTTCCTTTTTCCAAAGGAACGACATTTGCTTGTTTTGTTGTTCCTTTTCCAAAGGAACAACGTTTTTGGTTTTTGTTGTTCCTTTTCCAAAAGGAACGACATTTGCTAGTTTTGCTATTCCTTTTCCAAAGGAACATAATTTTTTTATTTTTGTTGTTCCTTTTCCAAAGGAACAACATTTTTGTGTGTTTTGTTGTTCCTTTTCCAAAGGAACGACATTTCTATGTGTTTTTTTGTTCATTTTCCAAAGGAACAACATTTTCGATTTCTGTCGTTCCTTTTCCAAAGGAACGACACCTGTGTGTTCTGCTGTTCCTTTTTCAAATGAACGAAATTTACGTTTTCTATTGTTCCTTTCCAAAGGAACAACATTTGTGGACTTTTGTTGTTCCTTTTCTCAAAAGGAACACCACTTGCATATTTTTGCTCTCCCTGTGAAACAACTTGTTCCTTTTGTTGTTCTAAGTTAAGGATGCTTATTGGTCCTATTCTTTCAAGTATTTTACCATACAGCTATGCACTTATGCAATGGATACAAAATCACAACATATTGAAATCAGTCAAACATAAATCGCTATCTTTATAAGAAATTGCTCTGAAATAGTGAAAGGACAGAAGGAAGGACACACTTATTCATTATCCTTTGCTGTCATTGTTCTACTAATTCTGCTCTGATTCGTTATCTGTATCATGTTGGTCCTTTTTAATCCTCTTTCATTATTATCCAGGAATAATAGCAAAGGGTTTATATCTTCCTATTGAGATGTTAAGACTTCTTCCACCATTCCTACTCTTAAGGAGCGTTGAACCACCCTTTGTGTATAAATAGGGAAAGTACTTTATGAAAAAGAAAAGAAAAAAGAGCAAACATGACTTATAAGTTGTCAAATGCAGGATAGGGGGTCTCATTAAGAGATAGTCTACCATGATCATAAGGATGAAAGCGAAGTGGCATTCCCACTATGGCTACCACGTTAGGGATATGGTCCAAAAGGTATATCAAATAAACAACCCTTGGAATAGGAAGTCTCATCATGAGCCGGCCTGCCCACTTTTTGCTCCTTCCTCGTGAATGGCATTATGGCTAACTGGTCACCAAGCCAGCATAATGGCCTACATTTTGACATTACACAACATTTCCTAAGCATACACAAAGAATCATGGTTCCATAGGTGAAATAAACAACTTTTCCAAGGTTATGGACACCTGTTGGCAGTAGAGCACTATTAATGGTATCGAAGTCACATTATTTACACCAATAGGTAAGTTATTAGCACCCTTCTGTTTCTTATGCCGTGGTAATCAATTATATGTTATTTCCCAAACCATATAACACATGAATATATATTATCACCAATCATGACAGAACAATTGACAATGACTGCATGAGACTCTCTATTTACAGCAAATGTCTTATCCCCAACCTTGCATCATATCACCGCAGTCTCTTACGTATTAAGAGACGCAACTCTACGCCTCGATTTTAGTAATATGATGCTTTTGTAAACATGGCATATTGCCATACGCTGTTCCTTAAAGACTTTGTTGCAAAGCGGGCACTGCTCCTTTATTTGACGGCTGGGACAACCTATCACATTGTGGGGGGGGGAGGTTATCCTCATCATTCTCTGGATTACGTGTCAGCTCACTATTCGGGAAGTTGTGTACTGGGGTATAACACGACTCAATGATATACTATTTCTTTTTATTTTGTTTTTTCTGCATGACTTGCTGTTCAAAGCCATTTCCATTGTATACTCTGCAGCATTAGATTTTGAATGAATCTTGCATCCATCAGCCTCTTTGTGTTTCAACAGCGTGAACAACTGCTATTCCTTTCGGAGTTTACAGTGAAACCATGGGAGGAACATCGATTCGGAGGGAACCGAAAGTGTTAACAGTCTCTGCTGCTGCCCAGGAAATCCTGGCAAAAGCAGGGTGGCTGACTTATCTTAACCTCTTGCAGGAGTCTAACGAGATTGTGGCAATTGAATTCTTGTAGAACTTGCCAGAGGACCACTCCACAGTGAGGGGGAGACGCATAGCAGTGACCGACGACATAATCGTAGAAGTCTCGGGACTGCCAGCCACTGGACCTGTATGGACATTAAAGAAGGAGAGATTGTTGAAGATTATAGAAATATTCCAGGACGAAGGCCAGAGCCTGACAATTCGAGGAAAGGGGGTTTTGCCAGCAGCACTAAGAGAGTCGTGGGTGGAATTAGCGAAGACCATTCAAAGCTACATCACCTGTGAGGGAAGAAAAGACGTGGTAAGACCACGACATCTTAAACTCTTAGCTATACTAAAACAAAAATGCTCTGTAAATTTACCTGCATTGTTGAATTCATTACTTCATGACATTGCACGGAGCATAAAAAAGGCATAGCATGTAGAGTCAGTTGTTAGTAATCATGGGTTGATTTGGTTGATAGTCAGCCATAGCCTCACCTAGCAGCAAAGGAGCTGGGAATAGCTAATTTCCATGATAAATGGGGGATTGACCACACCATCCCCAAAACGGAAACATGTCACCAGCACACCCGAGTGTCTAGAAAAATGGAAACATGTCACCAGCACACCTGAGCGTCCAGAAAAACGTAAGAAATTAGCAAAGCATAAATAGGCCACCAGCACACCGGAGCAACCAGAAAAGCACAGGAAATCAGTCCGACTAGCACAGCTACAAGGGGGGCTGGAGAAGCCCCAAGAAAGCACCAGCCAGCCGGTAGAAATAGAAGATGAGCAACCCCCATGGCCAGAAGAGGAAGACAATGAGAAAGAAATGCAAGAAGAGGAGGCAGAGAAATCTGCAGAAGAAAAAGAAGAGGAGGCAGATCAATCTGAAGAAGAAGAAGAAAAAAAGAGGAAGAAGACGAGCAATTTGAGGAAGAAGAAGACAAAGAAGAAGAAGCCGAGAAATCTGAGTAGGAGGAGGAAATGGAACAGTAGGAAGGCAACCCATCGCAGGACCCATTAGGAAAAGATGAATTGGCCAAAGTTTTGGCCAATATGGGTGAATGTGGCCAACCTTCCAGTCCATCAGACCTCCATGCCGAAGAGAAACCCCAAGAGGAAAATGCACCCAAAGAATCACATGCAAAGGAGGAAAAAGAAGAAAATATGCCTATTCATGATGAAAAGATGACAGGAGATGCTGAAAAGGAACAATCCATTCCTAACCAGAAGACACCAGAAGAAAGTCTGGAGGAAATAAGGGCAGAAAAAGAAGTCACCCAAGAAATAACAGAACCAATTAGGGTTCTTGCCCTAAGACAGCCAGAGCAGAACAATGAAGAAACACCCCAGGAAGAAAATCATGAAACTAGTCACAGTCCAGGCCGTAGTGAACAGCCTACTGTTCCTTCTGAGGAAATTGTGGAAATAAGGGAATTGCGAAAGGAAAAACAGAGATTATTGAACATAATAGTCCAACTCCACCAGCAAATTACGATTCTAAAGGCAAGGCAAAGGGTAAAAAGGACTTCGGAAAGGAAAAATGTAGCCACTCCAGCAAAACCCCTCAAGGCAAAGGGGTGGAGGACCAGAATCCATCGTGCTGTTCAAAACCCTGTCGAAAGCCAAGCTGCTGTTCCAAATGATGTTGAGAAACAGACTGTTGTTCTAATTGAAAAGGAACAACAATGGACTGATATTCGTGTTAAAATAGAAATGGATGAAATGTTGACCCATGATAAGGAAATTCAGATGGAGGCACCACTTTCGGGAGTGATAAGGGTTATGAAGTCAAAGAAATGCAATAGGAAAGTTCAGCTAAAACTCCCGGCCTCCCCTGCTGCATGGAAGAGGGATCCAAAAACAATAACCCTACAAAAGGGTTTGAAGCAAGCTCAGCAAGAAGCAGAAAAGATTAGAGAGAAAACGGTCCCTCGAGAAAAGTATGAAGAGCTACAGCAGCAGCTAAGGAACGTCAATCTATCTGAAAGCCGGGCCTTTGAAGGGTGGTGAAGGGAACAAGAGAAAGTCGCAAAGGTAACTCTTAGGTTAGATGTAGTTATCAAGCAGATGGATACCTTATGTTCTTTATACAATGACGTACTAGCATGTAGAGCCCCTGCTAAGAACTATGCCTTGTTTTCAATGGAAAGATATTTGCAATTGAAAATAAAAGCTGTTAAAGTAGGTGCTCCCATACAAATTAACACCATAAATGATTTTATAAACTGTTGTAAGCACTACGGGGTAAAAGTTCGGAGACTACTGTGTGAATTTTATTTACATAACCTTGTGCTGGAACAGGAGACGGAGTTGAACCCTGGCCCTTTTGTTGGGGATACTCAATTACAGGTATTTATTTCATTTGCGGTTAATCAAATTAGGTGGCTCAAAGCCTATAATGCTTTCCAAAGACAAGAAAACAGATTAGATTTATGGATAAGGGCTGAGCCTGGGGATCTAGTACAATTATGGAGAAAACATAGAAACCTCATGAAGACTCCAGGTGTAATTGAAGCATTAGGACCCATGCATGAGGCAATCATTCGGCATGGATTAGAATACTTTTTCTCTATTAGAGACCCTGCCATTGATGCAGCTAAATTCTGGTATCAAATATCTAATCCGAATATCCATCTCAGGGAACCATTTAAGTATGAGAATTTTAAATTAGCTGCCAACCGCTTGCACCTCTATGGCAAAGTCATTTTGAGGGCAGGGCCATCTTGGTTAGGATATAGGTTCCGAAGTCCAATGATTTGGCACCCTGCACCCGGACACCAAGCCCTGTATGAGATGCCTGAGGTTCAGACAGACCATTTCTTTGACTACCTAGTTACACATCATGGTTGTAGGCCTTCACATCAGATTCCATCTCCAGCCTACTCACTCACTACCTTACACGTCAACTATAATGTTTTCATGAGGGCATGAAAAAGGGTAAGCAGGGGGGTGTGTGGATTACTAAAGAAGGTATGTTTTGATGATTATTTCAGTGTCTTTTCATTATAACTTACAAGCCTTTTTGCATCATGAACTCAGAAAACGATAAAGAATTGTAATAAAACATGTGAGATTAATATGCACGATGAAAACGATGATAATTGTCATTTCCTTATGCAGGAAGGAGAAAAAATGAGAAGATGTCATTCTAAAGGAAAAAACAAAGATGGGTTAACTGTTGTCCCTTCGACGGGAGACCACATGCAAACAAGATCAAAGTGGATCAACCCGGGAAAGGAAGCAGAGATATCAGCTTGGCGTAGAAAAGAGAAGAAATGATTGAGGGCTAACGTTTCGGCGAATCCCTCAGGATCCTTGATCCTAAGGGATCGTTGTTTTATCTATTTCTACACTTAGATATCTCTGTCGTCACCCTTATATAAGGGGTAGCACTGTTAGCTCAAGAGAGCGAGTTAGATGTTATTATGCCTTTATGTAATTTCTTTTAAAGATCAAAACTTCGATCATCGTGTCTTGTCAAGAACTACTCTACTGCAATTTTACTTGATGCATTAATACAAACTTTTTTACTATTTCATCTTTGAGTTTGGAATAACTTCAAGCACCAGCCAGCCGGTAGAAATAGAAGATGAGCAACCCCCATGGCCAGAAGAGGAAGACAATGAGAAAGAAATGCAAGAAGAGGAGGCAGAGAAATCTGCAGAAGAAAAAGAAGAGGAGGCAGATCAATCTGAAGAAGAAGAAGAAAAAAAGAGGAAGAAGACGAGCAATTTGAGGAAGAAGAAGACAAAGAAGAAGAAGCCGAGAAATCTGAGTAGGAGGAGGAAATGGAACAGTAGGAAGGCAACCCATCGCAGGACCCATTAGGAAAAGATGAATTGGCCAAAGTTTTGGCCAATATGGGTGAATGTGGCCAACCTTCCAGTCCATCAGACCTCCATGCCGAAGAGAAACCCCAAGAGGAAAATGCACCCAAAGAATCACATGCAAAGGAGGAAAAAGAAGAAAATATGCCTATTCATGATGAAAAGATGACAGGAGATGCTGAAAAGGAACAATCCATTCCTAACCAGAAGACACCAGAAGAAAGTCTGGAGGAAATAAGGGCAGAAAAAGAAGTCACCCAAGAAATAACAGAACCAATTAGGGTTCTTGCCCTAAGACAGCCAGAGCAGAACAATGAAGAAACACCCCAGGAAGAAAATCATGAAACTAGTCACAGTCCAGGCCGTAGTGAACAGCCTACTGTTCCTTCTGAGGAAATTGTGGAAATAAGGGAATTGCGAAAGGAAAAACAGAGATTATTGAACATAATAGTCCAACTCCACCAGCAAATTACGATTCTAAAGGCAAGGCAAAGGGTAAAAAGGACTTCGGAAAGGAAAAATGTAGCCACTCCAGCAAAACCCCTCAAGGCAAAGGGGTGGAGGACCAGAATCCATCGTGCTGTTCAAACCCTGTCGAAAGCCAAGCTGCTGTTCCAAATGATGTTGAGAAACAGACTGTTGTTCTAATTGAAAAGGAACAACAATGGACTGATATTCGTGTTAAAATAGAAATGGATGAAATGTTGACCCATGATAAGGAAATTCAGATGGAGGCACCACTTTCGGGAGTGATAAGGGTTATGAAGTCAAAGAAATGCAATAGGAAAGTTCAGCTAAAACTCCCGGCCTCCCCTGCTGCATGGAAGAGGGATCCAAAAACAATAACCCTACAAAAGGGTTTGAAGCAAGCTCAGCAAGAAGCAGAAAAGATTAGAGAGAAAACGGTCCCTCGAGAAAAGTATGAAGAGCTACAGCAGCAGCTAAGGAACGTCAATCTATCTAAAAGCCGGGCCTTTGAAGGGTGGTGAAGGGAACAAGAGAAAGTCGCAAAGGTAACTCTTAGGTTAGATGTAGTTATCAAGCAGATGGATACCTTATGTTCTTTATACAATGACGTACTAGCATGTAGAGCCCCTGCTAAGAACTATGCCTTGTTTTCAATGGAAAGATATTTGCAATTGAAAATAAAAGCTGTTAAAGTAGGTGCTCCCATACAAATTAACACCATAAATGATTTTATAAATTGTTGTAAGCACTACGGGGTAAAAGTTCGGAGACTACTGTGTGAATTTTATTTACATAACCTTGTGCTGGAACAGGAGACGGAGTTGAACCCTGGCCCTTTTGTTGGGGATACTCAATTACAGGCATTTATTTCATTTGCGGTTAATCAAATTAGGTGGCTCAAAGCCTATAATGCTTTCCAAAGACAAGAAAACAGATTAGATTTATGGATAAGGGCTGAGCCTGGGGATCTAGTACAATTATGGAGAAAACATAGAAACCTCATGAAGACTCCAGGTGTAATTGAAGCATTAGGACCCATGCATGAGGCAATCATTCGGCATGGATTAGAATACTTTTTCTCTATTAGAGACCCTGCCATTGATGCAGCTAAATTCTGGTATCAAATATCTAATCCGAATATCCATCTCAGGGAACCATTTAAGTATGAGAATTTTAAATTAGCTGCCAACCGCTTGCACCTCTATGGCAAAGTCATTTTGAGGGCAGGGCCATCTTGGTTAGGATATAGGTTCCGAAGTCCAATGATTTGGCACCCTGCACCCGGACACCAAGCCCTGTATGAGATGCCTGAGGTTCAGACAGACCATTTCTTTGACTACCTAGTTACACATCATGGTTGTAGGCCTTCACATCAGATTCCATCTCCAGCCTACTCACTCACTACCTTACACGTCAACTATAATGTTTTCATGAGGGCATGAAAAAGGGTAAGCAGGGGGGTGTGTGGATTACTAAAGAAGGTATGTTTTGATGATTATTTCAGTGTCTTTTCATTATAACTTACAAGCCTTTTTGCATCATGAACTCAGAAAACGATAAAGAATTGTAATAAAACATGTGAGATTAATATGCACGATGAAAACGATGATAATTGTCATTTCCTTATGCAGGAAGGAGAAAAAATGAGAAGATGTCATTCTAAAGGAAAAAACAAAGATGGGTTAACTGTTGTCCCTTCGACGGGAGACCACATGCAAACAAGATCAAAGCGGATCAACCCGGGAAAGGAAGCAGAGATATCAGCTTGGCGTAGAAAAGAGAAGAAATGATTGAGGGCTAATGGTTCGGCGAATCCCTCAGGATCCTTGATCCTAAGGGATCGTTGTTTTATCTATTTCTACACTTAGATATCTCTGTCGTCACCCTTATATAAGGGGTAGCACTGTTAGCTCAAGAGAGCGAGTTAGATGTTATTATGCCTTTATGTAATTTCTTTTAAAGATCAAAACTTCGATCATCGTGTCTTGTCAAGAACTACTCTACTGCAATTTTACTTGATGCATTAATACAAACTTTTTTACTATTTCATCTTTGAGTTTGGAATAACTTCAAGCGGTGTACCCCTGGAGGCTAAGGGCCCGGCCCTGGAGGACACTTGCTCTTGTACCATTACGCTTGGTTTTGCGTGGTTTGCTTATCGACGTGATTTTGGTAATCTGATATGTTTTGTAAGTTTACATCACATCCTCTGTTATGCTTAAATTACTAAGGTTTTTGAAGATAGAATTGTTATATTGACTCCACCTCATATTACTATTCTTTTAGGTGTTGATATAATACTACTAGTCTTTACTGGAATATTGTTGTTGTTCCATTACAGAGCTTTTGTGTTGTGCACTTGTTCCTTAACATTACAGAATTCATCTTGGAAGTTATGTTCTTTGTGATTGTGGGATTCTTGAATACTGTTGTTCTATCTTGAAATGCAATCGTATTCTTTCTAACTGAGGTAATAACTGGATCAGATTACTATTTGAGTATGCTATGTGTATATATGGTTTTCAGCGTTGTTCCATTTGTGTGTGTTATTCAATACGTCCGTAAGAGTGAAGGATTACCGTTTGATTCCTGTAGATTATGATTAATGCAATATATTTAATAGACTAAGATGTCATGGCTTGTTAGACTTAGTTGTTGTTCTATTTCTTGACTGTTGTTCTATTTCCGAATTGTTGTTCCATTTCAAACTTTCTGTTCCATTTTACGTTTGTTGTTCCATTTTAGGTTTGATGTTCCATTTCATTGTTGTTCGATTTCTTTGTCGTTCCATTTCTTATCTATCGTTCCATTTCTTGTTATTGGTGTGAAGAACGATCTTAGGCTGTAGTGAGCATTGGCATCTACTATCCAGCTCCCAGATCCCTAATCTATTCTCTGATTTCCTTTTCTATCAGTTTCTAAAGGGATGGATTATTGCTACCGAACCCTTGACTGATAAATTACTTAGTTTTCTGAATGTGTGATTTAATCTTTTGAAGTAGTTAAGTTGTAAACAAGCATCCATTTACTCTTGTATTTTCAAACACTGTGCTACTAGCATTACTCTAGAAAATGATAGCCTCAGACTGAGACACTCTTTGAAATAACAAAACGTTCCCGGATTGACATATTAATGTTAAACAGACATGGACAGCCAAAACAATAGGAAAGATAAAGCTTGCAATGCCTTTTTATTAACAATCTGATATACATTTATAGTACATTTGGTGACCGCTGGGATTCACATCCCAAGGTCTCTTGGACTGCTTTGTCCATTCGGCTTCCATGCTAACCCTTTAGGATTAGGTGTCCAACATTGCCCCCCTTAATCTGAAGGGTTATGTATGAGTCCAAGAAAAGAGCTGTAATATAAAATGTGCAAATATGCATGGCAGCACTAGGCTGAATGTGCACTCTGAAATGTTGGTATAAAGGGCGGTGGTTTAAGGATGGCCACCAACACTGGAACGCTTAGTGCAGTTCCTGGAACTCTTCCAAAACTGGCAAGAAGCTGAAGTCTTCTGCTAGAGGAAGTGATCCTATTGTTTTAAAGAGGGAAACCTT